>CAJDYZ010012006.1:86149-100432 GCA_903986555.1 Heterotrigona itama
ATACGTAATTACGAAAATTGGCATCTGTATGTTAACCTATGTAGTATCTATGATTGAAAGCAAATAAGACATTTTCTATTCAATTTAATTTAATTATTAATTTCTTTAGTTTCTTCTAACAGAAAATCTTTTATCAAGTTACTTTATTAAATGTTACAATAAATAAAATAAATACAATATGCAGATATACGACAAAAATAAACTTACCACGTGTGCAACTAACGAACAGAAATCAGAAAAGAACATTCAAAATGGCGTACAAAATGGACGAGATCAATTCTGGTAAACCACATGAAATTTACAAATATCCCTATGTAACGTGTAACAAAAAAATAACTATAAAATAATTATAAAACTACAATTTAGAAAAATAAAAATAAGATTTATCAAAAAAATTGATATTTATTTTTTTATCATTAATTTTGTTCGTAGCTTTGTTCAAAAGGTAATTCATTAAACATAGACATTACTTCGTTTATATCGTATTCTTGCTTTTTTCGTTTCTTAATTTCACTAGATACTTTTCGGAAATCTTGCGGAATATAAATTGAAGTATCATCTAAAAATAAAGGATCATCCTGAGGCAATATTTGTAAATTCGCCCACCTTGTTGCAACTTGTTTAAATACACATTTTCTGAACATTATGCAATGTATATGGTGCAATTTCTCATATTTTATTCTCATAAATCCTAATTTACTCAGAACGTATCTCCACGATTTCATGAGCTTAGCATTCGCATGAACATGTTTTGAATCAGGACTTATAATGAAAAATATACCACCAAATTGCAATAAATCATAAGCCTTTTTACAGCATAAATATCTTTGTTTTGGACATGGTAAATATTCCAGAAATAAAGAAAATACAACTACCTGAAAATGGTTTTCAGGAAATTGCAGAATTTCTTGTTTATTACTCACAGACAATTCTTGTCCAATTTGAACATTTAAAAAATCACAATAAAAAACTTTGCCTGGTATGCCATTCAGATCTATTGCAGTTATCTCAAATATGTCGAAAGCGCTAAATGGATTATAACAACTACCCACATCCAACAGTGATATCTTTTGAATTGGTTTCTTATGTTTAATATTTACATTACAATTTATAGCAACTTCAGTATCTGCAAAATTTGTATCTATTTTCAGTTTGATATCTTCTTCCTTTAGATCATATTTTTGTTTTTCTTCATTTAAAAAATACTCTTCACAATGAAATTTGATCCATTCTATTCTGGAATATGTTGAACCTTTGGTATTTAAGTTATTTTGCATCCAATGTGTAGTTGCCAATTCCTGCATACTGGAAGCATATTCCTAAAATACACATTTATAAGGTTATTCTACAATATCTTTATTCTACATGTACTAATCTTACTTTATTTCAATATTTGAAAAAGCAACATTTAAAAATAAATCATACCTGTAATATGTCTTTACGACATATGTGCCGTTTCCATGCAATCTCTGGACCATAATTCTGAGCTTCTTGTCGCAACGTGGCATGTGTATTTTTTATAATATTTGCTAAATATTTATGTTCTGTTGCCATTCGAAACTTTATGCTGGCATTAGTTTATTTTACTTGAGTACAGTATGAAATTCTGTTAATTGTCTTTTTGATTTTGTAAAATAAATAAATACAAATGCGTTAATAATTGTTTCTACTACTTCAACCTAATATCCAATTTTTGACGTTTCATTAAATTACCGTCGTTAACCCCCACGATCAAAACAATGGCGGGTTCTGCACTGAGACGATTAATGGCAGAGTATAAACGTGAGAATTAAATTTAATTTAATGCAGTACGCACTTCACTATAGACATCGTATAAAACTTTCTCGCTTATTATTCTTTCTGCCCAATTTTAAATGATAATATAACGACCACTGCATTTTTTGCAGAATTAACCTTAAATCCACCTGAAGGTATTATCGCTGGTCCAATAAATGAAGAAAATTTTTTCGAATGGGAAGCCTTAATCACGTACGTATTTGAATAATTTTTTATTCTTCTTATTTATAAAAATATTTCTTCGTTTGCAAAAATTGATTTTTGTTTATAACATGTTTGCAATGAAATGCCCCATATCTTTATCTTTTTTTTTTTAATTCTATGATTATAAATATAATTTAAACTTTACATCTATAACATATGTGTTGAACAATTAACATTTATTTACAGTGGACCAGAAGGAACGTGTTTCGAGGGTGGTGTTTTTCCAGCAAAGCTTATATTTCCACCAGATTATCCTTTAAGTCCACCAAAGATGCAATTTACTTGTGAGATGTTTCATCCAAATAGTAAGACTTCAATTTTAGTGAAACATTAAATTGATTCTTAATAAACCTCTAAAAATTAACTTTTGCTTATTTTTCTTTAGTTTATGCAGATGGTAGAGTATGTATAAGTATATTACATGCACCTGGTGATGATCCTATGGGCTATGAAAGTAGTGCAGAAAGGTGGAGTCCAGTT
The DNA here is from genome assembly GCA_903986555.1 of Heterotrigona itama. NCBI lineage: Eukaryota > Metazoa > Arthropoda > Insecta > Hymenoptera > Apidae > Heterotrigona > Heterotrigona itama. The sequence goes on from CAJDYZ010012006.1 coordinate 88,631, forward strand.
CAGAGTGTAGAGAAAATATTGTTAAGTGTGGTAAGTATGTTAGCAGAACCAAATGATGAAAGTGGAGCAAATGTTGATGCAGCTAAAATGTGGAGAGAAGATCGCTCAGAATTTGAAAGAATTGCCCAAAAATTAGTTAGAAAAACACTTGGTATTCCACCTTAAATTGATGTTCAATATTTAATTGAAGATAAAGTTGTAATTAAAATGTCATATGATTCAATGCAAAATATATATTATGTTTGAATTAAAATTTTATTAAAATGTGATATGTACTTACAAACATGTTTTGCAATTATGTGTAATAGTGATAAAACTACTGAATTAAAAACAAATTAATAACGCAGTATATTAGTCTTAAAAAATGTATTTTATTTTCAACATTGCAGTACAAACATGGGTAATCAGATACATACATATTTGTTTATACTTAGAGTACCTTTAACTGTAATAAAGTAATGAAAAAAATTTTTTCTTGTGCTCATAGATGTGAAAAATTTGAATTGTGCAAATTATTTGTATTACAATTACGGAAATAGTACTAAATATTTAATAGCAAACAATTTTCGGTTGAATCATTTTATTGTAATATTGAAAAATATTTACAAAAAGAAGTTGAAGCAACATTTTGAACGAATACGTTATAGATATTTTTGGAGTATAATAAAATTTGTACATTTAAAACTTATAATAAAATTAATGTTATCGTTACAAATTATAGAAACTTATTTATAGATGAAAAGATTTATAAAAGTAGGATATGTTTAAAAATATAAACTTAAATTTTTGTCATAAAAGTAAACAAAGATTTTATTTTTCTCTTGCAGTGTAGTACACTTATCTTAAAGTTTCAATGAATCATCCACACTCCTGTTGTGCATGTTTAAAAGCATACCTTGTATTACCTTAAATATTTACAAAATTAAAAGATTTATAATAGGTTTCTGATTATCATGCATCCTTCACTCTAATGACCATCGAACTTGGTGATAAATTATATTAGACTAGAATAATTAAATTAAAGAATATAAAATTGTAGTTTTAAAAAGTACAATTAACTCTTAAAATAACAACAAAAAGCTTACATAGATTTAGCATCTTTTTCTATTAAAATTATGTTTGGATTATATCTTTGAAAAAGATAAAAAAATAAATACAAGTATTTGGAAGTAAATTGATATTTATTAGTAAACAATACTGAATTCCAACTTAAAACGCAATGTTTATGACTAGCAGTTGTCAATAATTTATAATAAACAATAATAAAAAATTGTATCAGTACATTATAATCAAAGTACAACATTTTTTTTTTAGGAATATAACTCAAATAATTTTTTTAATTCTTCTATCTTTGTTATGGTACTTGTTGCATACATTTACTTATTTTTACACAATCCTATTAAACCAAATATACATATAAAATATATATAGTAGGCTGATAAATCAAATTGTAAAATAATACATAACTAATATTTCATAAAAAAAAAATATTTAAAACACGCATATACAACACATTATGTTTGACAGAATATTTTAATTTATAAATCAATGTTATACTTTGAATATAATTATAGACTTTGGCATATAAGAAATAAATTACTGTTCTATGCCAAGTGCATATTTCTTCTGTTTTATAAAAAATTTGTTATTATAATTTTCTAATTAAATATTAAATTGAGCTATACATTTTCGTAATCAGATTTAAAGATTTCCTATTTAAAAGAATATTTTTCAAGAATATTTTAATACCATTGATGATTTGTCTTGAAAATGTACAGTCAATTGCAAACTTTAATATATTATAATAATATCACATTTTAGTGTATCAAAAATGTAGAATTAAATTTAATACTTTCTACATATCCTCATTGGAGAGGCATTATAAAAATACAAAGCTGTCATTCAATGTCACACTTACTTATATATAATCACGTAAAAAAACATCTTTTAAACATATTTATCATACAATAACACTTGGCATAGAATTTTCATATTTTTTTCTTAATATTAATGTTAATAGTAGTAAAACATAATTAAATAAAGCATTGATATTTTTCAATGCTAATTTCTTCACAAGAATACATATGTGCAACTTATATTAATGTAAAATACATTTGTTATAAAATGGTACTAATTCTGCTCTATATACCTCCCACTGTGGCTGAGGTATTATGGTGCCTTTAACCATTAATTATACGCACATGCTTCACATATGTTTAGATTTATCCTTAGACATAGTCTTTTCAGACAATCTGATAATAGTAATTGTATTGCAAAATCTACCACGTGAATATTGAGTATAAAATTTGTTTATTTAGTACTGCAAAGTTCACGAAAGTGCAACCAAAATTTCTGAGCAATATGTATATGTGGCCCTTGCTATTCCATGATTCATGAAGCTGCACAGGAAAAGCAATTTAAAGATAAAATAAAACAAAGATTCGTTAATTGATTTGTCTAGAATAACAGTCAGTACATATTTTGTATAAAAACTTTCTCCTTCCTTGAAAAATCTATCTTTATATCAATGCTTCATAGTGAGCTCTGTATAACATTACAGAATACAAAATTTATCAAAGTAATGTCTCTGTTTCTGAAGATGAGATTACACACCTCTTCAGAGGAAAGGGACAAAAATAAAATATATATTATTACAATTTACTAAATTTTATCTGAAGCTCCTTTCTACTTTTCGATTTGGTTAGTCGAAATTGTAAATTGAAAACTTTTCACTTGATTTATATTAATTCTTAGTATTAAGTTATAATCTAAAATTTATGTAATGATTGCAAATAAAATATAATTCAAGAATGTAAGTTTCGGGAACTTTATCCGAATCAAACAAAATAATTTACATAGATAAAACTACTACTTACAGAAAAATTAAATACATGATATAACTAAATTCGTTTAAGTGCATTGCACGATGTAATCTTGTTAAGTTTATCTGAGCACAAGAATAAACAGTGGCTCGATTAGCTTGATTCAACTGTATAATTTAAGGAATCAGAATTCTATAATTTATAATTTTATATAGCACCAGTCGCTAATCAGTTTTAACAAAGAATTTTTTTACCCTTTCAAGGTAAATATTGTTAAATCTTATTTTAAAATTGACTATAAAAAATGAAACAAGTATAATACATTTAAAAAATTGCACATCATATATTAATTATTCTTTATAGACTTAAAGAATCACAAAATATATATATCTAATGTGCCAGACATTAATAAATTCCTGACAATTTAATTATTCTATAAAATCAACTAATGTACATAAAAATATTTACATTATAAAGCAATCTAAAATAATGTATTCCATCCAAAGATTATTCTTGAAAATGATTATAATAATAATTTGCGAAAAAATACGATTGATGCTCGAATGAAAATATTTATATTATATTATGATTCCATTAATTCGTTGAATATTTTATCTAAGTTAATCAGTCTGTGGTAGCTACTTCTAAACTTAAAACACGATATAACAACATGTTGAACTGATTAATATTGAAATTTTCTACAGTTGACAGACATAACTGATTTTGTATATGCCAGATTATATATTAATATAATGTTAGCCTACAGCATCTTTTCATAATTGTTTGCACGTGCATCATATTTAAAATTATTTATTGACTCTATATTGATCATTCAATGAAATGGAACGTCAAATGTAGGATGTAGATTAATTATATTCATATTCTTTCTATTTATATTAAAACACATATTTTAAAATTTCATAGAAAATAGTCAAACATGTAATTGAATAATCTCTGGCAAAAACATAATTTATGAACTAAAATCCAATAAAAACATTATGATTTCAATGCCTAGATAAAAAAAGTAGTATAAGGTATATGGCACGCAAGAAGGAGTTATTCGATCACTGCTTTGCATCATTATATATGAATATTATAAATTCATTGCATCGTATGAACTTGTAAAGATATTTTAAAATGAAAAAACAGGAACTTAAATTAAAATTGATACGTAAAATTTTTTGAGATTATTGTATGATTACTGTACTTTCGAAATTATTTCAGAACAAAATTAAAAAATCATAAATTCAAGCTCTAATATCAATTTATTTGTGCATTTTTAATTATATCAATGTGAATTCTGATTGAAAATTATCTTTTTGAAGTAATTTTACCTCAATTTGTACAATTTGTTTAAATATTTTTATGCAATTAACTATATTGTATTATATACGAACTGCGTGGAACGGATTATCCTTCTTTTCAATTAGATGTTAAAATTTTATATTTCAAATTTAAATTAATGTATAATATATGTTATTCCCATATTTAATCATATTATTTAATAAAATTATATGGAACGAAATTGTGTAACATCTTAAATCTTAAACCATACGTACTAAACATTTGGCAAGTATTTGACAAAAATGAAGGACAAAATATTATGTATTTGTACCTCACGATAGGCCTTGTGGTGTGAAACAAATCTTCTCTAATTCACCAGTTGAAGAACTAACAGGAGATTCAGCTCTATCATCTTGTTCAGCTAATTGTTCACTGTAGTAATGGGGCGTGCTCAGGTAATCAATGAGCCGCCGAGGCAGAGGTAGAGTGGGAATAAGATCCCTGCGTACCATCTTCAAAATAACAAATCTGCACGTATGCTGTAAACTTTGAACCTGTTTAAATCTTGATACTGGATGAAGAAGTTGCACACGCATTGGACCTAACACTGGCCGCCGATGAAGAAAAAACAAATATCGTCCACTACGTGAATGTTCTACTGCATTCTCAATAAAGTCAACAATTGTATGAGACTTGAATTTTGTGCAACTTCCAAAGCTGAAATTACCTATATACACGACATATAAAATATTAAAATTGTGCAAAAAAAATAATGGCGTAGAAAAAAATTACATCAATAAAAACATAAAACTTACCCTGATCATGCTCTATTCTTACATGTCGCACACAACTGTTAAGTCTAAATGATAAAGAAAAAATATAATGATCATCGCTACTGTCTCGTACAATAAATGACCCATCTGGTTCATTAGACAGTATTTTCTCTGCAGCTTCACCAGATATTGGGCCCCAATACCATCCATACTATTATAAATAAAATTGAATAATTATAATACATCTTCATATTGAACATATTATATCTTTAAAAAGTAAATAAATAAAAGTATAAATTACATACATCTTTTACTTTCTCAATACTAGCAGCAAAATCCATACTGGTATCCTCTGCTGGTTCGTCTTCAACTTTTGGCGCAGGTGGTGGCATTTGTGGTGGTATAGAAGTTGGACTTTCACATTTAGATACCATTGTTGTAAGCGCATCTTCCGCTTGTTCCACACCCCCTACATGTCCATTGCTTTTTGGTAATGGGGGTAGTGCACGCTTAAAAAAAGGTAGCTTTTGTACAGAGGAATCTACCTCTGAGGTAGTATTATTATTATTAGCATGTTGGTCAGAATCAACCTCTTCTTCTTCTACAATTTCACCCTGTACAATGCTATTTCTTTTTTCTACGAAATGGTCCGGAGAACCCAAACGCCTGAATCTAAAGATATTGCAAAGTGTTTGTTTCAAATTTAATGAGAAATTTCGTTGACTCTTCTTAATCTTCTCTCTTTCGGAATCAACTTTCTCCTTATGTGGTTCATCTTTTACTTTTTTATGTTTAATACTAACAAACGAATTTTTTTTATGTTTCTTAACGTTACCATTATTATTATTGTTATTGTTATTATTATTATTATTGTTATTGTGAATCAGTCCATTGCTATTTTTGTTTGAAATCGGAGTATCCATCGCTGAATCTGTATGCGGGTTACTATATCTATTGTTATTATTTACACTAATACCTTTTGGCATTGCAAGGTGTATAGGTGTATGACTTATTGGAGCTTTATTATCGCGTTTAATTTTATTTTCACTAGAATCACTGGAGCTTGAGTATAGTGTTTGCAAATATTGACGCACTTCGTGTAAAGTCATATGAATTGGTTCACCAATATTGTGCATGTGACCATTAGTTGTTCGAGACGTATGGCGACCAGATGTACCAGGAACGCTATGACGTTTTCCGTTTCCAGTTTCATTGCAGCATACATCAGATAATAGTCTTTGTGATTTTATAACATGGGTAATAGCACGAGGTTTTCCACAATAATGCCTTGCCTGCTGAATATGGGCTTCTAATTCACTCTGCGAACTAGCAGATACATTTCTTCTTCTTTTGCGATGATGCCTGTGACGTTTAGGCCTTTGCGGTGTTCTAAGATCATGCAAAGGTCTAACTACATCTATTGGTACAGTATAAATGTCAGAATCAAAGGGCACATTGTACATATCACTAATCTCACTGGTCGTTAAAACATCGTGTGACATAGCAGAGGTGATAAAACTGCTGTCATCCACTTTGTGACTCAGTCCTGAGGTATTTATTGAATTATGAGAACTGGATAAACGAGAAGAAGCTAAAGAACATCGTGAATTTGGACGATTCAAAGTACTATATGGAGTAATTAAAGTAGTAGCTCCTTGACATGAAGAAGGTGTCAACAAATCTGTTGCCCAAAAACGTTTCGGATTATATACACTACGTGTTACCACTGGTACATGATTTGTTGCAGGTGCTATTCTTCCTTCTGGCCATGATATTCTACAAGATATTATTAGTGCTTCTTCAATCATTGACTGTACTAAATTTTCAGCATAATCATCTATTAATTGTGGAACTTTTTGTCTCATTAATCGTGCATAGCTAAGAATCGGTGCAGATGAAGATTCAGAGTTAGGAGGAGAAGGGCTATCTTGAAATTCTGGTGGAGGTTTAATAGCTACATCAACCACTTCAACTTCTAGTTTTCCGTCAGCATCAGTCCATCCTGGTCCTTTTTTCAATGTATTAAAATTTTCACCACACATACCATCTGAATAATCAAAAGAATCTTGCGATAAAGATTTACTTTCTATATCGCTTTCTTGCATCTAAAACAAAAATAAATTATTCATTCAATTCAAAAGGTACTATATATGTTTAATATATACACTGCACAGAAATACCAGAAATGTCACATGAATTATACCTCGATTGCAAGATGCGCTCGAACTGAATCGCTAGAAATGGACCCTCCAATTCCACTGCTACCAAGATCACTGAGAGGTCCAGTAGCGCTTAGTGAACATGACGGTGGAGAGTCCATCTCAATACTTTTAATTTATTTGTGTGCTAAAAAATTTATAGTAGCCAAAATTTTTGGAAGTTCCACATTGTCCCCTATAAGATTATAGTGAAATTTAATTTCTTTAATATAACCAGTTAATTGTAAACTGTTCATATTAATTGGAAAAATTTAATTAAATTAGTTTCTCAACTGAATTGGAATTCTTACCTGAAAATAGCAATTACAAGCAATACGCGAATGTCTCATGATCTTCATGTTTACATAAGTACTTGTACTTTTCATATGGTCCATTATGAATACGAAACTGAAAGGACATTTAAAACAAATTTATATTAGAATAATCTAAATTTTCACCTACATACAGCAATATATCTGACATAAATCTTTCTCCTATGATTCGAATAAATGATTATATTTGTTTACTATACTTATTTAATGTTATTACATTATCTAAACAAAAATCTATCCTTTGAAAAAATATATTTTAAATGCACCAAAACGCATCGCATACATACACACACACATACACACATATATACACTCACATTTCATAAATCTTTAATATTTAACCTTCGTCTATAAATCGTATAAACTGTTTCTTTCAAAAAATTAAACAGCACGAGCGTACATGAAATACAAAGAATCCACAGAGGGGGATATTCTTACGAGAAGTATAAGTACTGTCAAAAGATATATGACATAAAAAAACAATATGTCTTGATATCACTTTATAAAGAAATTTAGACCCACGTTGACGTAGTATAGACAAAAATTAAGGTATCCCTCTGTATGATTCATCTCTTGGCTATATATTGTGTGAAATATTCGAAATATCTTGATCAAGGTGCATGCCGTACAACGAGCACTTTAATATCCCGGCAAGGTTGATGTTTGCGTCGTAGATAGTAGTGGACTACGTTTGACGTTTCGAAAGTTAAAAGTGGATTTTACGTACTTATGCTAGGTTACTCGCAACTCGATCGCATTCACGTAATATTTGTCAACGAAGCAAAATATCAGAAAAATGTTCATCGTTGTCACATAATGTTCGTTCGACAGACAAATCAATATTTAAAAGACAAACGCAAGTCCTTCACGTTACAGTTTACTCCATGTCAGTTCCGTTCCCACATTCCGTCTGTCATGCCGAGGAAGAGTTCTATTCGAGTACTTTCCGGGATCGACGATGCATTTCACAAAAGGAGGAACTGCAGCCACCAATGTGGTTGCACAATTCGAAATGATTTTATGTACGTAGTTAGTCATACGTTTTCAAATGACCAACATTCGCAAATAAAATATAATTTTTCTCTTTTTAATACAAAATTGCGTTTGTCTGTTCAAGTTATCAAATAAAAAATATGAAAAGCTGTTACAATTCTTTTTATTTACAATTAATGAGAAGTTAAAGTAAATGTTTGAACATATTAATTTTGACTAATTTTGAAAGTATTGCAATATACTAGTAGAAATATATCAAATATTCAGCATGTTTTATTTTTCAAATATTATATGTTGTTAATTACTCTTGTTGTTATTATTTACTATTTTTCTCTAATTCTTCAGTTATTTTACATTATTCCTATATTCTTATTAATCTTTCTCAGATTGTCATACATGAAGCGTTTTAAAAAGTTCCTAGACAAAAATTCACTAAATGCGGATAAATACGGTATCGATAGCGTTATCGTGTTGAATAGACGTGCTTTCGACTGATAATTACGAATTTTAATTTATAATTAACGTGCATGCATTTTCTGCAACTATAATCACGTGAGAAGAAGTAACAATGTCACAGATGTGTGTGAATGTTTGTCAATGTAATCGCAAAACATGTACATCCATATAGTCGTACATAAATACGTCAGCATTAGTCGCTCTGACGTTTCTTACACAAACAAAATCTAAATGATGATTAAATATTGAAAAACAGGTTATAACATTAAAATTATGTCAACAAGTTGTAATTTTATGTTATCGTAACATTCGAATTCAATTTTACAAATTCAATTAAGAAATATGAAACAATGAAATTATTTAAGAAAATTTGTAAAAATGCCAAAACTTGTTTTATAAATATTTTAAAATATCATGTGTCCAGTGTAAATTCGGTATGATTATTGCGTATTTTTTATTTTATATTTAAATTTTTCTATTAATCTTTTTCTTCTTTCTCTATTAATATTTATTATTTATTATATATTTTCTTTTATTTATTATTTATTATTTTATATAAATAACAAATATAAATGTGTAACAAAAAAATAAAGGAAACGCATTTGAAATAATTGTTACATAATGTATAATTTTGCAGGTACATAAATTAGACAATTTAAAATGTTGCTCCAACAATTTGCAGATTTTTTGAGCCTTATAACAATAGGTATGTGTTTCACATTAAAGATTCCTCAGATTTTGAATTTATTGACTGCTAAATCAGCAGATCAGATGTCAGTTGTAGGCCTTTTGTTAGAATTGACTAGGTAAGTCCATCTAAAATATATTTAAAAATTTTGATGTTTTTTTTATAACAAAACTTTGAATTTCAGTTATACTGTGATGACTAGTTATAATTTTACAAATGGTTATTCAATACTATCTTATCTGGAATATCCTGTTATTTTATTACAAGAATATATTTTAATCTTCCTAGTTCTGAAGTATTTAAATAAAATAAACACATCCTCAATTCTAGTCTCAATACTTTATTTTAGCATAAGTATCTCATTTGCAATGCAACTTATTCCAAAAGTCGTTCTTACCATTCTAGCGGTTAGTTAATTAATTAACAATAAATTAAAAAAAAATAATTGTTAACTTTATGTATTAATTTATTTTATAATTGATAGCCATTGTGTACCCCAATTTCTGTCTCGAGTAAAATTGTTCAATTAATGGCCATTTATCAAGCGAAAAATGCGGACTCGGTGTCGCCGATTACTTGGTTTATTTCTGCATTTACTAATTTAAGTAAGTTATGGATACAAAATGTCAATCTTTCTTAGTGGCTTTTCAATAAAAATGTTAATTTTCGTTTACAGCGAGAGTATTTACCATATGGATGGATTCGGCAGACATTTTACTACTAGGAAATTTTATTATCTCTGTGATTTTAAGTTCGAGTATTATGTTTTCCACTATTTATTATAGATGGAATAGAGTGAAACGAGATTAAGACGCTCGAAAGCGACACAATGCTGTGAAAATTAATCTGGTCAAATGTATGTGCCATGTGGCTCTTCTTCCTCGGTATTTATCAATGAAAAACAATGCAATTCTATAGTACTTATAATTCAATATGTACTTATATAAACTTAAACGAACATTAATTCTAAAAGCGTACATTATTTATTGTACATAGGTGAACATTCAAAGTGAATAAAAAACTTTATCAATAGATTAAAATGCAATCGAAGATCCTATTTACAACTTCCCTCTCGATCATGTGTTATTTCCCCCGAATTGGACTTCTCTGAAAAATGTTATGCAACTAATTCTTGGAAGAAGAATCGTTAATCGCTTAGAGGTCTTCCTAAAACTGCAAGCCCAAGCAGATATCCAAGCATGAAATTAAGAAAAATCATGTTTCTGGCTAACAAGAATCAATCGTTCTGTACAATTATCCTTAAATTAATATGATTAATTATCGAAAACGAACGTTATTCCTCTAGTTCGCTAGCGAATAGATGCAGAGTGGCGGCCGAAGTGGTGGTTCGACGATCGAGAAAGAGTAGACAATAGTGTGTACTGTTGGGCCGAAACAGCATGCACGTATGTAGGGGTACGGACGGCATATGGTTTAGAAATGTGTGGACCATCCTTCTAGAGTCGCCACCCCCACTGCCCCTCTACCACGGACCGGCGGTCCTCGATGACCTCCGGCCTGTCAGTCTAAACCGAGAAGCCGCTCAGGCTTCATCAACATCTTTGCATCTCTCTCGCCGCATTCTCCCGAAGAGGGAACGAAAGTGAGAGGGGGACAGAGAGAAAAAGAGGAAAGAAAAGAAAGAGGAGAGGAGAATAGTCGGGGCCGCGAGTAGTTTCGAGAGTATACGCCGTGTTAAAGGACGAACCACCAGAAGTGCCAACGGTGGCGGACTCGATCTGTCCACTGTCAGGATGGCGAGGTGGTTGCTGGTCGCTTCGTTGGCCAGCTTGCTGGTCCACCCAACGAGAAACGAAATCCTGACGCCACCGTATTTCAATTTAGCCGAAGGAAAGGAGATTATCGCATCAGCCACGTGTGGCGTCGACACCCCCGGCCCGGAACTCTATTGCAAGCTCGTCGGCGCGAATGCTGATCAGCACGAGGACATTAATCTGATACAGGGTCAGGTAGGTATATACTTGTGTCTCCTATCTGTTTTTCCACATATCTTTGACGGAACAGCGATCCACAATGACTTTTAAATCGTTCCTTTCGCTCCATTTTTGTTTCGTTTGTCCATTTACTTATTAATTTGAATCGTGAATGAAAAATTATCTTATCTATATAATGTAAAGTAGAACTCAAACGAATTCGAGTTTCAATTATCAAATTTCAAGAATCTACACTATTATAATTACTTGGATAGAATTCATTCACTATTGAAGTGAATTCAATATTTATCGAAAAACGTGT
>CAJDYZ010012006.1:101966-128631 GCA_903986555.1 Heterotrigona itama
CTGTAAAAATTTAGATTTAACATTATTCGCATTTTGAAATCGAATATATCGCACGTTACGTGGAGAATTTAATTAGAGAATTTGTAAAATTCTATCATCGAGATCTCGAAGATGTTAGGTCGTTGAACTTTAGTTTAAATATACACATATGCGACTCATAAAAATGTATAGTAAAATGTTGATACATCTCAATAACAACGACTGTGAATGAATGGCAAGTACTTATTTGTCTCGATTATCGATGTCTTAATAGACTGATGATATTTTTTCTCTCGTTCCAACATTTGTACTGCGCTTGAATTTAACATAGTTTTGAAGATTGAAGAAATATGTTGATAATGCCTAGGTATGCGATTACTGTGATGCGGACAATCCGGAAAAGAGGCATCCTCCAGAATATGCAGTCGATGGAATGGAAACCTGGTGGCAATCACCACCACTTTCCAGAGGAATGAAGTACAACGAAGTCAATCTGACGATCAATTTTGGACAAGTAAGTTCCAACAAAATATCAATACAGATAATATATTTTGTCAATTATATATACCTTCTTATTTTTCGTTCAACTGAGTGATCATACGTTGTGAAATAAAAATGAGTAAACAGAGAATAAGAGAATTGACACCAACAGGAAACAAGTGAGCCCGTGGAATAAGTATTTTATCTGTAACAAATTGCTTTATCACGTAGTAGGCGTTTTCCTGCAAAGCGGGAAAGAATTATCTTCGCATTATTTCCGGAGAACAATAGAAAACGCGGGTTTTAGGGAGCGGGGTAAATGGTACAGCGAATAGATATTCTTTTCATTCATTTCGTCGATGCCTGAATTTTAGGCCGAATCAAAATTTATTTCGATATTTAATGTTTCTCATTGCGAACGTGTCTAAATAGAACCGGAAGAGAAAGAAAAATTCGATCCAGAATGTACTGCTACAAAGACGTACAGCTAATAAAAAATTATAATTAATTAAAATTCGATGCACATGTACGAGACTATGGATGCGTGTTCTCGTTGCAAATCTGGAGTTATTGTCTTTCCGCTAAATAGCTTCTTAGAAGAACTCATTTACGCCACGCTAACATGATCTTTCTCTCGTGCATTCTCGGCTCGTGCGTGCTCGGGAATTTTGAGGGGAGTTACAAAAAACCTCGAGTTCCACACACATGTTTCTCAGTCCTCAGTTCTTTCCCCAGTCCTTATTATGTTTTCGTATTATAATCGTTCTTCATAAGTTCTAAGTTAACAAGTATCCATGTATCGATGTTAGATACCATCGAATAATTGCAATTTATTTTTCTTTTGTATTATTTCTCTGGAAAACAAAAACTGTTTGAATCCAGTTGAATCCTCGTGTGATCCCGATTCAAATAAAAAAGTTAAAAAAAAAATGTTTCCTCCAGGAATTTCACGTGGCATACGTGTACTTAAAAATGGGAAATTCGCCGAGGCCCGGGCTCTGGGTGCTCGAAAAATCCAAAGATTACGGGAAGACCTGGTCACCCTGGCAATACTTCTCCGACACTGCAAACGATTGTTTAACGTATTTCGGTGTGGATAGTTACAAGCCAATCACCAGGGACGACAGTGTCATCTGTACGACAGAATACTCTCAGATCGTGCCACTGGAGGGTGGTGAAATACCGATTTCAATTCTAAATAACCGTCCATCCGCGAAACATTACTTCAATTCGACCGTGTTGCAAGAGTGGACACGAGCAACGAATGTTCGTTTTCGTTTTCTCAGAACGAAGAATCTGCTTGGGCATCTGATGTCCTTAGTGCGGGAGGATCCGACTGTGACCAGAAGAGTAAGTTGTTCTCGAAACCCGTCGTACTTGATCGTTGATAAATTGAAGGGAAACAATGACAATTGTATCGTTGTGTTTCAGTACTTTTACTCCATAAAAGATATCAGTATTGGCGGCCGGTGCATGTGCAATGGCCACGCGGACACTTGCGACATACTGGATCCAAAAATGCCGAAGAAACTCGTTTGCAGATGTCAGCATAACACTTGCGGAGCACAGTGTGCGACTTGTTGCAGAGGATTCGAGCAAAAGAAGTGGCGGCAGTCCACAGCGTTTAAGAAGTTCACGTGTGAACGTAAGAATAATCTCTCTCTTTCTTGCTCGCGCCTTTCGTCCGCTTTAAACGCAAAGTTATTTCGTTGCACGAAGTAAGAAACCGTTTACTTGTTCAGCTTGCAATTGCTTCGGCCACACGGACGAGTGCGAATACAGTGCGGAAGTTGACGAGAAACACTTGTCCTTGGATATTCACGGCAACTACGAGGGTGGCGGTGTGTGTAAAAATTGTCGGCACAATACTGAAGGGATCAACTGCAATCGGTGCAAACCGACGTTCTATAGGCCGCAAGATAAACCTTTGAACGCGACTGATGTCTGTCAACGTGAGTTACAACTTCATTTGTGGCAATGATTTTGCTAGAACTTTCGCAGAGAATACCCTCCGTATCATTTAATTTCTGGTTTTTCACAGCGTGCCAATGTAACGCACGTAATTTGACCGGGAACTGCGCGGATGCCACCGGCCAATGCGAGTGTCGAAAAGAGTACACTTCGCCTAATTGCGACAGTTGCAGTTTTGGATACTACGGCTATCCAAATTGCGTTCCATGCCAGTGTTTCAGCAATGGGACAGATGGAGATCATTGCAAGGCTATAGATGGATCTTGTCCCTGCAAGGTGAATTATGCCGGTCATTATTGTGACCTCTGCGCGCAGGGCTACTATAAATTCCCCGATTGTTTACGTGAGTGAATAGAACCTTTAACTCAAATATGAATTTCATTGTGTAATCGTGTAATTTTTCTTCTGATTTATATAACAAAATTTATAGCCTGCGAGTGTAATCCTTTGGGATCTCTCAATGATAACTGTGACGTAATTTCTGGCAATTGCACCTGCAAGAACAACTATGGTGGAAGGACGTGCAGCATCTGCGAAGATGGCTACTACAATTACCCTCTCTGCACATGTGAGTATATTCAACAAATTATGATAAGATCTCAAGATAAGACAAGTATAAATAGATAAAAGTCTGATATTATTCATTTAGTCTGTAATTGTGATACACGCGGGACCGAACCTGGAGTGTGCGATAAATCGAATGGATCCTGTCAGTGTAAGAAAGGATACGGTGGTCCCAGATGCGATCAATGTATCAACGGGTATTACGGATTTCCAAATTGCAAGCCTTGCAACTGCAGTTTAATAGGCTCATCCTCTATTAGTTGCGACGCCATAGGAAAATGCTCTTGCCTGGCTAATTTCGCTGGAAGAACCTGCAATCAGTGTAGCCCTGGATATTACATGTACCCAGAATGTATAGGTACATAAGATTTCTATTTATAACTGTAACGTTCAGCTTAAGCTCAAGAGTTTATAGTGATTCCTCTACTCTGCTTGGAACACTGTAGTAGAGAAATGTTAGCTAAAAGTAGTCTAACTCTAAAGTCCAGATCAGATTCTGACCATTCAAAGTCATTTTTCAAGACGCCTTTCATGCAATTCCACGTTTTTTTTTTTTATGCCGTATTAATTACTACTTTAATTTCTACACACGTGATAGACTGATATGTGTTTTATAATTGATCCCATATTCTCCCGTAGCTTAAAGAAAAGCGAAGTAGCGATCATTCTTTGATCCTTTGTTCCATTGAATCCATTGATAGTCCTTTATCGTAACCGTAGCCTGCAACTGCGACAGCCACGGTTCGATAGGCGCGTCTTGCGACGTGGAGGGTAAATGTCAATGTCGGGAGAATTTCGACGGCGCCAGATGCAACCAGTGTAAAGAAGGCTATTACAATTTCCCTACTTGCGAGGGTTGCAACTGCGACCCAGCAGGTGTCGTAGAAACATTCCAGGGATGTGGTTCATTACCTGCCGGTGAGCTTTGTCAATGCAAGGATCGTGTCGAAGGTAGAATCTGTAACCAGTGTAAGCCGCTCTATTGGAATCTGCAGTCTTACAACCCTCAGGGGTGTGAGGGTAAATGCAACAGCGAAATTTTCACAATTCACAAATCACAAAATATAATGCGACAGACATAACGATTTTTTTAATTCTATTTCAAGAGTGTCAATGCAACATACCGGGTGTTATTGGAAACATCGGTGAATGTGACACGAAGAGTGGTCAGTGTATTTGCAAACCTGGAGTAACTGACAGGAGCTGCAGCCAGTGCGTGGATGGTACATACAATCTTCAAGAGAGCAATTTCTTCGGTTGTACAGGTATGTAATTCATGTATCACGTGTCACAGTGACAAATCTAAATTACGAACATCTTTTGTTTCAGACTGCGCTTGTGACATCGGTGGTTCTGTAAACCCGGTATGCGATAAGCAAACTGGTCAATGTCAGTGTCAGCCACGTGTCACTGGTCTGACCTGCAAAGAACCTTTGAAAGCCCATTATTTCCCGACTCTTCATCAATTCCAGTACGAAGCAGAGGACGGGAAAATGCCTAATAACATGCCCGTTCGTTACGGTTTCGTTGAAGATCTCTTTCCAGGATACAGTTGGAAGGGATACGCCGTGTTTTCTGTTCTTCGCGATGAGATCATTTTGAACGTCTTCATTCAGAAATCGTCTCTCTACAGGATGGTTTTGAAATACGTGAATCCGAGTAATGAACCGATTCTTGGAACGATCACCATCACCCCTGAAAATCCATCGGAAGTAGAACAACAGTTTAAGGTGAATTTCAAGCCGACTGTAAAACCATCGTTTGTGACCGTCGCCGGAGCCCAAGGTAATCTCCCTTCAGCGATGGTGATGAATCCAGGATATTGGTCGATTAGTATTGCAACTAAGAAGAATCTTCTGCTCGACTACTTCGTACTGCTTCCCTCTGAATATTACGAAGCAACCATTCTAACTCAGGACGTGAATATCCCTTGCGAGGTTGGTTACAAAGGACTCTGTAGACACTACGGTTATCCCGATCTGATGAGATTTGATTCTGTTCACGGTGCTGGTGGATTTTTGAACGAAAATAACGTCAGAATCCCTCTGTCTGAATATTTCATGGACAGGGATGTACTGCAGGAAATTGATAAGGTTGAAGTTCCGTTGGTCAACGAGAGACAGGAGGAAATACACTTTGATTTAAGAATCTCGAAGCCAGGTCTACACGTTTTATTGGTGACTTACGTAACGCCGAAAGACGAGAACATCACGTCAACGCTTCTAATAGAGGCGAACACTGTCGGCAAAGGGAAAGCTACTCTTTATCCTTGCAAGTACACCAGCATTTGTAGGCAGGTAGTAACTGACAGCTACGGCAGAGTAGCCACGATGAATTTCCCTTCGAACTATGTCAGCTTGGTTTTAACCGGAGAACCCACTTCGAACGTAGCCATCGATTCGATCGTCGCTATTCCTTACAATCAGTGGTCTTTGGATTATGTTAAACCAAAGTCGATATGCGTTAGAAAAGAGGGGAAATGCGTGAGAGGTCAGTTCCCGCAAGCTGCGGACGCGAAGAAAATCGAATTCGAAACCAGTAGCACGATCCCTGAATCGGACAGTAAACCTTTCGGAATCTACGACAATAGCACGAGGTTGATCTACTTGGACGATAGAAACACAATGGTAGACATTCACGCGAAAGTGTTACAGCCTGGTGATTATACTTTCGTCGTGCAATATTATCAACCGAACTATCCGGAATACGAACTCGACGTGTTGCTACAAAATGGCAAATTCTACGAGGCAAAGATGTCCGTTCCCCACTGTCCCAGCAACAGTGGATGTCGTAGCGTGGTGAAACAGGAAGACGGCAACATCAGATTCCAACTGATCGAGAATTTTATGATCACTTTCAAGGAGAGCGCCAGCAACGGTATCTGGCTGGACTACATTCTAGTTATTCCAACGGAGCAGTACAACGAAAAGATCTTGAAGAAGATTCAGTTCGATCAGACGAAGGAGTTTATCAAGAAATGCGGATACAATCATTTTCATATCAACGCCACCGAGGAAGGTCTGTGCCGCGATTCGATCTTTTCCTTGACGACCAACTACAACAACCGTGCTCTGCCCTGCAATTGTAACATCAATGGATCTGTAAGTCTCGAGTGTGAGAAATTCGGTGGACAATGTCCGTGCAAGCCAAATATTATTGGGAGACGATGCGAGATTTGCAAAACCGGGTTCTACGGGTTCCCCAACTGCAGCCCTTGCAACTGTCCCACAGTCTGTGAACCGGAAACAGGTGCCTGTATCTGTCCACCGAAAGTTGTCGGTAAACATTGCGATGAATGCGAAGTGGGAACGTACGGATTCCACCCGATCTACGGCTGCGAGGAATGCAACTGTAGCCCGCTTGGCGTCGTCGACGGTGATCTGCAATGCGATTTTCTAAATGGCACCTGCAGCTGTAAGGAGAACGTGCAGGGGAGGCAGTGCGACAAGTGTCGACCTGGTTACTCTCAGTTTCCACACTGCGAGAAATGCGACTGCGACACTAGAGGGACCACCGCGAATATCTGCGATCAGTACACAGCTGAATGCTTCTGTAAGAAGAACGTCCAAGGATTGGCCTGCGACGTGTGCAAGGAAGGCACGTTCAACATTCAAGAGGACAACGAGGAAGGTTGCACCAAGTGTTTCTGTTTTGGAAAAACCACTAGGTGCGCGTCGGCTAACTTGTACAGAGCTCAGGTCTCCGACATGACAAACTGGGAATTGGCAGTGTCCAATGAGAAGAGTGGAAATCTCACATACTTGGCAACGATCCCGCAAGAATGGAACTCGACGAGTATCTCCGTCGGTCTCACCACCAACGACACGCTCGGAAGGATCATTTACTTCTCGGCGCCGGAGGCTTATCTGTGGAAGAAGTTAACTTCCTACGGAGGATTTCTGAATTACACCGTTCATTACAGCACCGGGCCGTTCGGCGAGGCGATTAGCGCAGCTGATGTGATTCTTCAAAGTGCCGATACGACGTTACTCCACTACGCCGAGGAACAACCGCCGTCGTTCACGAATTTCGAGGCATCCGTGGAGCTAATCGAAACGAACTTTATAACCGAGAATCGTCTAAGCGCCACGAGAGAACAGTTGATGGTGGTACTCGAGGATCTCCGAGGAATACACATCCGAGCTGCCTATTGGAGCCCTAGTATAGCAGCCTCTTTGTCCTACGTGACATTGGACGTAACTACAGAGAACTATTCACCGCAGTACAACGTCCCAGCCAGTAGCGTTGAACAGTGTCAGTGTCCACCGAACTATCAAGGGCTCTCGTGCGAGGAATGTTCTCCGGGATATTACAGAGTAGAGTCTGGACCTCACGGGGGATACTGCGTTCGTTGCGAGTGCAACGGACATGCAGATACTTGCGACGTTGAAACTGGCATATGCATAGTAAGTTAATTCAACAATGAAAACATTGGAACGAGTTTAGATATCACACTAACACTGACATTCATCTAAAAGTCTAAAGATCATCAAAGATTAAAAATGCTCTCGTTTGCAGGACTGCAAAGACGGCACTACGGGAGACCATTGCGAACTTTGCAAGCAAGGCTACTACGGCAACGCCACCGGAGGAACTCCCACCGATTGTCTCATCTGTGCCTGTCCTCTACCCTTCCCGGCCAACAATTTCGCCACCGGCTGCGAGGTGAACGAGGAAGGGAATAAAATAAGCTGCGACTGTCTTCCCGGTTACTACGGCGCTCGCTGCGAGTCCTGCAGTTCCGGTTTCTACGGGAATCCCGAAGCCTACGGCGATTACTGCAAACCGTGCAAATGTTCTGGCAACATTGACACGAACGAGGTCGACGCCTGCGATTCCAGAACCGGGGAATGCTTGCGTTGTTTGAACAACACCTACGGAGAAGCTTGCAACCTCTGCAAGCCAGGGTTCTTCGGCGACGCCATCGAAAGGAAGGACTGTCGCAACTGTTTATGCAAGGAATGTGGCCTGGAACACTGCGACAGTTACACCGGCCAGTGCTATTGTCGCGAGAACGTCGTTGGGGAGCAATGCGACCGTTGCGCGGACAATCACTATGGTTACGACACGTGCGGCGGTTGCAAAGCGTGCGAATGCGAAATCGCCTCGGAGAGGAGCCAGTGCGACGAAGTGACAGGCCAATGTCAATGCAAACCTGGCGTCACTGGACGCAGATGCGATCAGTGTGTTCAAGGTTATTGGAACTACGGGCCGGAAGGATGCACCTCTTGCGAATGCAATACCGGATACTCTGTCGGTGTGTCTTGTAACGCCACCACCGGCCAATGTAGTTGCCTGCCGGGCGTCATCGGGGAGAAATGCGACCACTGTCCGTACAGGAACGTGTTGATCCCGGGGCAAGGTTGCTTCGCTTGTGACTCTTGCACTGGGAACTTGCTGGACGTTACGGACGAGTTGTCAGATTTGTTAGACCCTGTCTTCACGGAGTTCAACACAGTGGCTGAGAGCTATTTCACTAATCAGAGGCTGAAGTTCATCAACGACACGGTAAACGATTTCTATCCTAAAGTGAAGCTTTTAGATCCCAGCAGGGTGAACTTCTTGCCGCTGCAGCAAGAGGTGAAGAGACTGCAGTCAGAGGCATCGAAACAGAAACGTGAGATCGATTACACGGCGGAGGACAGCGTGAGATGGAAGCTCGCGGCGGAGGATAACTTGGAAAATATGAACCTTCTGGAGGAGGATGTAATCAAGGAGATAGATTTAGTCAGATCGACGGTTGCCGAAGTGGAGTCGCTGGCATTGAACATTGAATTGGGCACTGGCGCCAAGGTGGACAGCGCTTTGAAAGAGGCTGCAGACATTCTAAAGAAAATCAGAGAGGTGTCGTTTGTGAGTTTCCGCGATCGTGCAACGGATCAAGCTGATCAGGCCAATATTCTCGTTTCGGAAATGAACGAGTACAACGTGCCAGTCAGCGATCTATCTTCCATCGCGGACAGTCTCAGCGGCAAGATCCGAAACGTGTCCGACAAGATGGACGACCTTCTGGAAATTACGTGGAAGGCTCAAGAGCTGGCTAGCCTCGTCGACAGACTGAATCAGGAGAACAGAATCGCGGCCGAGACCGGGAACTTCGATATGGTGAAAAACTCGACCGCCGAGGCGAAGGAAGATTTATTGGCTGGCGAGGAATTGAACAGAAACGCCAGCGGCTATCTCAACGAAGCGGATCATAACGCGAAGGCATTGAAAGTGAACGCGATAGACGACTCTACGGACGTTTTAAACAGGACGATCGAGGAAAACAACGAACTGCTGGTGGATGTGCTTACTCCGGTCCAAAATGCACAGACTCACGCGGAACATCTTTACAATCGATCCATAGATCTCGACAGTCTTTTGACCGACACGAGGAATACCGACGCCGTGAAGGCTGTTTCCGCCTACAGAAACATAGAAACAGCGATAGAAGCAGCCCGTGGATCTGCAGACAAAGCCATTGACGCGGCGAACAACGCGACTAATCTTTCAGGTGGTATCGAGCAGAAGATGTTGGACTCTCGAAACACGGTGTTGAGTTTGTTAAACTCAGCTCAGAGTACTCTGTCGAAGACGACGGGCCAACCAGAGAAGGATTTGAACAACGCTCAGACGAATGCCACCCTGATCTACGCGCAGAATGAGCACAACAGCAAGCTGTTGGATTACATCGAGAAGATCCTGGCGAACATTCAATCCCCTTCTTCGACGGTGGCTCAGGACGCTATGAATCAGGTCATACAAGTGGAGAAGAACATCAAGCTTTCAGTAAACAACATGAACGGTATCGTCGATAAAATCCCGGAAGATCTGAGAGAGACGAAACAACTGTCGAAGAACGTTTCGGAACTGGCTCGTGACATATCCCAGGCGAGGAAACAGCTTGACAGTGTCGACAAGTACTTCCCAAACATCATGAGATTGTTACACGACCTGAACGTAAATCAGAAGTCGATAGACACCAGCGGCAACGATTTGAAGAGCAAAATCGAGGCACTGAAGAACAAGATCGCGAACGCCAGGGAACTTGCTGATCGTCGGAAGGTCGGCTTGACCTTCTACAGGAACACTACTCTCGAGCTGAAGAATCCTGAAAATCTTCCGTTACTGGCCACATCTACTAAGATATCTTTATATTTCAGAACGAACACAACGAACGGTTTTCTGCTTTATCTGGGGAACGAAGAGAACGCTAAGTTGCCGCGCTCGAAGACACACGATTTCATGGCATTGCTGATCGAGAGCGGTTACCCGGTGCTCATCCTCGATTTCGGATCCGGGCCGGAAAAGATCATCAACAATAAATTCGTGTCGGACAACGTCTGGCGTCAGATAATCATAGAGAGGACCGGCAACAACGTGAAACTAATCGTCCGCGAAGATATCGGGGAAGGGAAGGATCGGTTTTACGAGAAGGGGCACGTGTTACCCGGATCGCACACGATATTCGACTTGGATCAGGAACAATCGAAGTTGTTCGTGGGCGGTTATCCATCGTCCTTTAACATGCAGAACGCCGTGACTGCGTCCTCGTTCGAAGGTGAAATGGAAGAGCTCGTAATAGGGGAAGATACTCCAGTCTCCTTCTGGAACTTCATCGACGGTGAAAACAACGAGAAGATCGCGATGGAGAGGGACAAATTGATCAACTTCCAACCTAGCACCGGTTACAGATTCGACAAACACGGGTACGCCATTTTGAGTAAGCGAGACTTCCAAATTTCGCCAGACAGCAAGAAGTTCAGTATTAAATTGAACTTGAAGACGTTCGCGGAGAACGGGCTGATCTACTTGATGGGCAAAGGCAAACAGTTCCTGTCGCTGGAAATGAGAGAAGGCTATGTAATCTATCAGTACGATCTTGGCGAAGGGGCAACCACCTTGAGGTCCTCGAGCAGATACAACGATGGAAATTGGCATAGCCTGGAAGCTCTTAGATACGAGAAAACGGGCGTTCTAAAAGTCGATGGTATGGACGTGGCGAAGAAAAAAGCAGACGGAAACAACAAGAACTTGGTGTCCTCGAATAACATATACTTCGGAGGATATCCACCGAATGCTAAACATCCATACGAGCCGGTGACTAACGAAGGCTTCGAAGGTTGCATCGACGAGGTGGTTATTTTAGACACCATAGTCGACTTGACCCGCAACATTCAGGCATTTGGTGTGGTTCCTGCTTGCCCAGTGCGGGTAATGTAACATCTTCTCTAAGAGTAACACGATTTGTATTTAATTAAATTGTAAATTATAAAAAGAAACGGTGAATATGTCTCGTACTGTGACCGTATCAATTACTTCTGTACCTACTATAGCAACGTTGTTGTATGTATTATTAGACGTTTCTCTTTTTAGTTTGCAAGTTTGGTATCTTTCGAGGAGAACGTACCCGGCTACGTGAGATGGCACAACATCTCGGTGCCGAGCAGTCTTCAAGTGAACCTGAAGTTCAAGACTTTGGCAAACGACGGTTTGATCTTCTACGTGACCGATCATGAGAAAGGTGTGGTCAGCTACTTGTCGTTGATCGACGGTGTTCTCGTTTTCAACAGCCAGGGTAATGAACTACGAACAACTTCCACGGGCATCAAGTTCAATGACAACGAGTGGCACGTAGTCACAGCTACGCACTCGCGCGATTCTTTGAAGCTCGATATCGATGATATTAAGAATTACAGCTTCGACTTGGAAACACCGCCATTGGAGATACCTTATGGCAGTTTGTACATCGGTGGTTTACCAATTGCCTTCGGTATCCCTCAGACCGGTGCCATGACACCATTTGTCGGTTGTATCGGAGATGCAACATTGAACGGAGTTATCGTCAATTTCGCCAACACAACAGAAAGGCCTCACGCTCTCCTTGGAAAGTGCAAGCTGGGAGATCCATCGTGTGAGTAATTGAAAATAATTAATAATTTGAAACATTTAAAATGTTATTTTAATATATTTATATTTATATATTTATAGCCGCACTATCTAAACCTGAGCCAGAACCGGATATGCCGCCTCCTTTGTTGCCTACGGAAAGTACGGACGATAACGTCGAAGTATCTACTCAGATCAGTGAGTACAATGTTGTGGAGCATGAATAATAAGAACGGTGCAGCGATCTAGTCTGTAACTTACTGCTCGGTTTCATTAGACATCATCGACGTCGATATAGAGAAGGACACGGATGATGAGGAACCTATGGTAGAAGGACGCGGCAGTGATTTAACTACAACCACGCAGGCTACTGTTTCGACTCAAAGAACCACACCGTTGTACGTCGATGAATGTCGATTGCCATATTATCCGGGCGTCGATCTAAATACGGAAAATGCCTGGCGTTTCGGTACGATTACTTTTCGCGATTAGTTTTAAAAAATACAGGAAACAAGAAGTTTTGATGAAAGAACGTGTCACTTTCAGGTACTGCGAGAAACAGTAGATTGGAATACAGATCATTGAATGGCAGGTACAAGAATGACTACGATTTTCAAATCGGTATCAAAACAATGGCTGACGAGGGAATTATTTTCTACACGTCGGACCTTACTAATCAGAATTCAATCGCTGTATATATCAGTGACGGAAAGGTAAAGTATGAAATTTCACATCGATCAAAATGTCAGGTAATCGAAATTGATCCGGAGAAATATACTTTAGATAAAACGTATTCGTCTATTTCAGTCGTCAGTAAGACTTATCTTGCATTATGTATAAACAAGTGAGTTAGCAATTAAAATTATCTTCTCTGTTTTTAAGGTCAATTACAAGTTTGACTGCGGAAGTGGACCAGCTTTGTTAATTAGCGATAAAAAAATAAACGACGACGAATGGCACATCGTAGTATTTAAAAGGCAAGGGAATTACGGAGAACTCATCGTAGACGAAGATGAAGCAGTTACAGGGTACTCTCAAGGAATCGTAGAAACTATGAACGTTAATCCGCCGTTTTATGTAGGAGGAGTGCTGCAAGAGATGTCCACCAAAGTCTTTAATACAATAGTAAGTAAATATTATCTACATAAGTTCTTGGTTTTTAATAAAAACCTGGCTACTAATTTCAGGGTATGAATCACACCTTCAACGGATGCTTAGGAAATTTTATGGTAAATGGACAACCAGTTGGTGAGCCTATAAATAAAGTCGGTGTGATTCCATGTTCGGAACGAATCGAACAGGGATTATTTTTCTATCCGGGTAATGGCAGCAATCTGTTTAGAGCAGGTGCATATCGTACATATTTTTATGTATTTAATAATCGGCGATACATTAATAAAATTGTATATAACGATCTAAGTTCTAATCGTGCAATACAATTTTAGTGGATAGATTCACAGTTGGTAGAACGGTCGATATCCAAATGGACATTAAACCACGTTCGACGTCTGGCCATTTGCTGTCTGTCCATGGAAAACGGGATTATTTGGTCTTAGAAATGATTAATGGAACGGTCAAGTTCCTTGTTAAAACAGCAAAGGGTTCGATAGAAACTTCGTTCGAACCAACGAAACCGAATTCCTTGTGCGATGGCAATTGGCACAATATTCGAGGTAATATTTTATTGTAGCTCTTAACGGGTGAAAAAAAAAGTAAATAACTTTTTGCACTTCCATTGTACAGCTGTTAAGCAGAAGAATGCCGTGCTTTTGTCAGTCGACTACAAAGCAGCCGAGCCAGGAATCGGTGGTAAAAATGTAGCGGGAGTTCTATCCAAGCATCCGATCTTCATTGGCGGTCATCCGATGCTTGGAAAGAGATTACGAGGAAGTACTTCGCAATCACAATACGTCGGATGTATTAAAAACATTCATATCAACATGAGAGCTATCCACATGAGTCCCGAACGTGCTTACGGACAAGTCCTCGCAGGCGTATGCCCAACAATATAGGAATCTCTAAGAGCGTTATTTAAAATTTCACTTAAAATCGATTGACGTAACGTTGCAACTACTTTTCTCAACGATCAATCCATTTTCGAATGTTTTTTAACTAAAAAGAAGAGTGTTTTATATATATAACGTTACGTGAGTCCGGTTCATTTCTTTATGAAAAATTTTTATTTTAGTATTCTAAATATTTAAGGTAACTGTTCGAAAATAAGGAGGAATAAATAAGTCATCGGACACCAAGTGGTATATCTCAGGCTCTAACCATCAATGTATTCAAATTTCGAAAAAAATTATTCAACAATCTTAATATGGCTTTAATACAAATTTTTAAGAATCATGTAAAAAAAAAAAAAAAATTTCAGCAAGTGTACAACCCTCGTCCGAGCGCACAAAAGACTGAACGTCGCTTTTTTTCTACTTCTTATGGTGGAAGACTCTACTACCCACCCTTTAATGGTTATTTAAACACTCGATTCATTCACATTAGGCGAATTACAAGTTTTTTAAAGAGAGACGAAATGGTAACGATAATTATATAGAACCTATTGTAATACACAACCAAAGAATACTATTGTATACTATGATAAAAGTCATAAGTTCTATATTATTGATAAAACTTTGTAACTTTTTTGTAAACATAAAAACTTTTAGAAAATTTAAGGTGCTAAATAAATAAAGTAATATAAATAAAAAAAAAATATTGGCAGAATAAATTTTTTAAATTTTAAGTTATTCAAATATAACAGAGGATACAATATTCTCTTCAATTAGCTATTTAATTTTATTGCATTCTTCTTGTGATAGATCAACATTGGAGCCTGATGATTTTGTATCGCTATGATACGCAAACATACAACAAAATAAACTAAAATGACTTGCAATATGTAAAATCAAATTTATTATAACAACTATCAACTTGTATATAAAATTATTTACAATTTATGAGTACGCATGATGAGAAAAACTCTGAGAAAACGACAATTTTCAACATTTAATGCATTGAGTGCTTAAGATGTATTAATATATTGCAAAAATATTTTGGCATTTTATATTTATATTTCATAATATACTTTTTCTAATAATGATAATAGATTTAATTACTAAATATGTAAAAAGCAAAAAGAATCCAATATGAAATCGAAAATTTTATTACAAAATTAATAAAGAACACACTAAAGAACGCACTAAAGAACATACTAAATTACTTATGTTACTCAATGTATTAAAATTGTAAACTATTGAAAAATGTGTTATGTAAATAGAAATAAAAAGAATTATATACAAATATAAATCATGATATTTAACTCATTGTCCAAATGTCCAAAATAAAATATCCATTGCATTTTCTAATTAAAATAAAAAGCTGCTTGTAAGTCATACCAAAAGTCGTACATTCAATGGTATATAATACAATTTAAGAAACTAACTTGCTCCGTATTTGTGCAAAGACAAAAAGTTAAAACTTTGTTATGTATTTATTTAAAAATACCTAAAGGGTCGAATGCTTTTTATATATTGATTATTATAAAACCAATTTCAAAAGAAAACGGTGCTAAGAAAATTCGAAATCATTAATTTAATCATTACGTGATTAATGTTAGTTCAAACTATTATTTGTGAATAATTCTATGAAAATAGCATTCTTATTTTGTAAATTTTTAACGATATATACGACCGTGTTCGCTCAGAGTATATTGATTTATTCAAACGATCGTTGTATAGCGTATTTATTTCATTGTACGTACTTTTAGATATTTTATTAAAGTCATATAAATAATGTTGAGAAAAGAAGAAATTATTCTTCATTTGACATTAATCTTTTAGAACACATTTATATCTTAATAATAGTAATTACCATATTGATAATTTTTATAGTTTTTGTTTCTTACTTGTCTAAAGCATTATAATAAAACACTTACAGACTTCTCTATATACGTAAAAAAAAAATTTCCTGAAATAGTTGACAAATAGTTAATTTGTTAGATGCTGAACAACAAAGAATTGAATTTAAAGAAATGTATATGCAATCGTATGAAAGAACAAAAAATGATTTACTATTTATCATGCAATTTCAGGAATTTTCTCAATGAAATAGTATATCACAGTGTAATGATCCAGACATTCAATTTTTGTATGTGGCAATTGCGTCTGTACAATTGTTTATCACAAAAGGCATGTCGTTTGTTCCTTTCAATACAATTTGAAAGATATCCTGCATTAATTGCAAGATAAATTATGCAAATATCCCAATATTTGCACATAAGTACAAAGGTATTCCATGTACCTTGAAGATTGGTCACAATGAATATAACAAACAACAAAATGGATATACATCAAATTATTTTGACATGCACAGTATACATTAGTATAAAATTTTATTCTATGCCATGTGCAAAAATCATCACTAATCCAGGTTCAACCATCATGTCTTCTGGCATATGGGTATTATCACAAAAAAGAACTAACACTGCTTGTTTACCAGGGACTCTTTTACAAATATAATTGTCATATAGTCTTCTAGAATTCTGTCTGGTTTCAAGCGAATTTAAGCCTGGAGGCCATTTCCTTTCGTGACAATTTTCCATTAAATCATCGATTATATGAGGTGGGCAATTATATTCTGACAAAGTTCTCTTTATCATTGTCTACAATATAATGTTAAATTATTTGTTAAAATTAATTAATTAATAGCATTAATTTATAAATTACAATTACCTGCAACAATTCATCAGGAGTAGAAATCATTCCTCCCCATCTTGTTACTCTTGCTCTAGGAAGAGTAGCAGACCATCTTATAACATCATCTCTTTCCATCTGATCAGCAATTGCACGCATCGCAGGATTTGAAACTCTCAATGCTCTCATGAAATCTTTTAAAAGATGTATTTCCCTCTTGTGTTCATTTATTTGAAGTTGTTGCTCACCTAATTCACGTTTCATATCAGCAAGTTTTTGTTGCTGCGAATGTATAATATTTCTGAGCTCTCTCACACAATTGTGATCTTTTAACTCGTTTTTGGGAATAATAAGGCTACATCCTTGTTCACAAAGCATTGGTCTCTTGGGATTATATTCACATTGTTCCAAATGTGACACTAAACTATCAAGCTTGACTACTACTTGACATCCGTACATAATATTATCACAACTAATACAAAGGCGGGCCAACAGATTCCGAAGAATTCTTGGGACTGCTCTAAGCTGAGCAGATGTAATTGGTGTGCGATCCAATGGACAAGTGGGTTGTCTGTTTATCCATTCATTAATGCATGTACGACAAAAGGCATGTTCACATACAGGTGCCTGTAACATATTGCTCACCTACAAGTCTTTAAGCCAAACTACACTTTCACAAAACTTAGTACTATATGTAAAAATACATAACCAATATAAAATAATACGTCGAATAACTTATGCAATACAATTATTTATATTATTTACGTCATTGTAAAAAAAAGAAATCGAAAGGATAGTAATTACAAATACTTTGACAGAACGGAAGTTGTAAAAATATAACTAACATTATATAATCAATATGAAATTTTCACGCGTCTTTTAATAAATTCGATCGTTTTAAATAATACGACGTATAAAAATAATCGACAACAACGAACATACTAGTCAATGGAAAATAGGACAATTATAGAAACGATGAAAGAAAGAAGGCAGAAAAGTTAGGTTGGTTTTCCGTATACGCATGAAATTTACTTATTGGAAGTGTTCAATAATAAACGAACGGAATAAAGATAATACCTGAACAGGATCCTCTAGCACTCCAGAACATATTGGACAAACAAGTTCCTCGTCAACTTCGCCCTGGAAGCGGTTCACATCGAACCCCATAATGTGAACTAAGTACAGTAACTCGTCCTCTTATGTAGCGACGAGTCTCTTCTGTAAAACTGTGGATCCAGAATCACAAATCCGATGGCGTACGACGTGAAAGCTCCAGAAGTATACCGTTACTTTCTACGAGCAGCATGCAACGTGACAATAGTCACTTAATATAAATGTATCAACTGCATATGCAGGTAGTTCTATTCGCCTGAAATTTTGATGATTTCATGATATACGATTATACATTATTGTAAACCACATAGAGCTAGATAGAGCCTCTTGTTCCAGTCACGCGACCAAACTTTCTTTCTCGCTACGGCAAATTTTCAGAATCACAGTTTGAATTGGATTCGTTGGATTCACTTGAAATTTGAGGCGTACAATGAATTTTGATATCTGACTCGAAATTACGAAATTGGAATTCTTAACAACACGAGGTGTATAAAATGTTAAATTATAATTAATTGTATTTTCAGATTTTATCGTTGCCTCGTGAATTGAACACATTTTCATTGTTGTTGCGAAAGATTTCTGTTAAAGATAAAATTTTATCTGCAAATTAAATATAATTATATATTAGATAAAATTATTAATCTACGAAAGAAGTTCTGGAACGGAACAGGAAATATTAACAAATGATCATTTTTCAATTGCGCGTTCGTGTGATCCAATGATATAATTTCTTATTGCCACTAACGAAATTTGAAATTATCTGAATAAGTCTATCTGAACATTGTTAAATATTTTAATTATAGAAAACGAATCGTCTACTGATTGTACTTATTGTTATCAATAATCAATAGTAATTTGAGCAACCGTGTAAAAATAAGTCTAAGTCAATTCTGTATTTTAAAATCGTGATCTATAAAACATGATAAACGTCCTCAGAATTAATTCTTAACTTGCATGTTTTGATTGATAAGGCTAGATAGCCGTAAAAAGATAATACAATTGAAAAAGGGGATCAGTATTGGGCTTAACATCGTAAGAACAGTTTCAGTTTAAGAAATTACGAAGCAAATATGAGTGAGAGAAAACATTCCGTCAACGAAATACAAGGTATTTGATTTGCATTTAAGAATTTATTTGTTTAATTTTTATTATATACGATATTTCATACTAGAGTAACTAAATGTAATATCTTCCTGGACGAAGGAAAGAATTTTCGTTTGAGGCTAAAGATTAGCAAAATATAAAACAATAGTTGGATTTGTTATGAAACAATTTTTAATATGATATTTTGATAATGTACAAATATTTACTTTTAATGTTTAAATTTCTTCCCTATCAAATAATGTTATCAAATAATGAAAAGATATATCGCAGAAACTTAAAATTCGACAACTCAAGTATGCTATCTAGCGAGTGATTTTTTAAGCCAAGGTTTAAAATTTTTCTGCTTTGAACGTTGAACTTGAATTGGGCATACATTCCAACGTTGTTACATTTTGTTCGAAATGATCAATCAACAAACCATATAATACGATATTTGGCAGGGTAACGAGGGTTAAATTGTTTCATTTTTAATTCAGTCGAACGTTTGATTAAACCGCGTTCCAATTCGAGAGCAATAAATTACTACAGCTGCCCTTAACATTAATAACTGGCATGACAGATTTTTGTTACATAGTTTTCATTCGCAGTGCTGTGGTAATAATAAAACGGTGTTAAATGTAATCCCGTTAAATTAACAATTGTCTATCGTAAAGCGATATCTTAACACGCGGATGATCAATTTTCTCTGCAAGGCGATCCTTCGATTTATTCAATTAAATTCATTTCATCATTCGCCAAAGCGCGATTGTTATTTACGTATTATCGTGTTAAAAAATACGATAGTCAAAACGCATTATCGATAGATAATTGTTGATAGAAATTTTCCTCTACATGTGAAAGTCAATGTGTTATAGAACGAGTAACTTTAAGTGAGATAA
Organism: Heterotrigona itama; assembly: GCA_903986555.1. NCBI lineage: Eukaryota > Metazoa > Arthropoda > Insecta > Hymenoptera > Apidae > Heterotrigona > Heterotrigona itama. Next base: position 121,615 of record CAJDYZ010012006.1, read on the forward strand.
TTTTTGTTGGAATGAGTACTAAAAAATATAGTTGACACAATTGTTTGAACACTGAAATCGAATAAATAGTAATGTAAAATAAACGTGTAATTGTGTATCACACGATATCGACCTCTTTCTTTTATTACGTATGTATGTTTTTTCAGATTATCTGGACAATGAGAGTAGCATGGACGAGAATCAAAAGGTAAATATTGAATGTTGCTGCTTATCGACATTGAGAAACGATTCATTAAACAATGAAAGTATCATCTTTCTAACTAGTAGTATTGCAGAATGATAATAAATTAACATTGATAATTATTATGTTTCTCGCAGATAAATCATTATATCTCCTAATTATATCATCGATCATCCATATCTTCCCATAATTTGATATTCCACGATGTCTAATTTGCTTCTTTCTGTCATGCGAATAAATAAAATTGGGATAAGTCGATTCGACTTATCATTTCACTTTCACTCGCGTGGGATATCACTGTAATCACTTGCGTAACATTGAAAAACAAAAATACAAAGTGCGAGTTTCCTTAATCTCGAGAAACTTGTTCTTCAATGACGAACACTCTCACTCAGTTGACTGAATTTTATATATATATATATATATATATGTGTGAGCAACAATATCAATGCTTTAACTTAAAAAAAAAAAGAAGAAAAATTGTGATATAATTGATATTTGTGGCTTTGTATATAAATGCAGATAAGCTTGTCCAATATCGTAAGTCACGCCTCTGCAAAATGGATGCCTCGCGAAATAATGTCACGGATACCTTAAGTGGAAATCGAGATCAGATTTCACTTTTTTTTTTATGTAGAAAAATTTGCTTCTTGTCTATTAAAACTCAACGATATAACTATTTTTATTGGAAAATAAATTCCTATGAATTTAATCGTTATCGTTCGAAGCAAAAAGGTCCATAAATAATTCTTCAATCCAGATATCGATGCTTATAATCGTGATGATTATAAAATGATTAAATTTGGATTAAAAACGTAGATTATTTTCCATTTCCTTTCTATCTTTAAGAATGGAGGCAAAACGAAATATTGCTAGAAATTATTTTAATCCCTTTCTGCGCAGTCGTTCTTACCGTATATTTTTTTAAGTAAATTTTAATCGTAATCGCGAAAGAACATTTTTTACGATACAGTATTTAAAAATGATATAACGATGTAATTCAGCAAATTAATGCTATCTTATCGAAATATAGTACCCCGATAAGTGCCTGATCAATAATTCCATATTTCATAATTCGTTTATAACGTAACTAGAAAACGCTTGATCATAATTCAATTGCAAATTCCACAAATTACACTTACAATTGTTCTTTCCTCATGCTTGTAGCAATTCTGCAGGAAAAAATTTTCTTTCCTAGCATTTCGTTAACAAATGTTATTTATACGCGACACCGTTAAGATGTTAACCGTGTATTGAGAGAAGACTTTCACATTGCTTTGAGCATGCAAGACGTACCACTACCTAGCAATATTCGTCAATGCCACCATCAGACTTAATCGTAGCGCTTACATATCGGAGGTACGCGACGAAATCAACAGTGCATGTTCAACTACCAACCGTGATATACGTCGCTTGTTGTTCGTAAATATCGATCTAAACATCATGGTTAACTAGTGATCTATTGACGCATTATAACTCGTTTTTTCAACAACATTTTATCCGAGTTCCTCGCACGAAACTGTTCTCCAGAGTGACTGTTCTCCTTGGCTATTGTACAACTTCTTCCAATATGCCATTTGGCACGTAAAACTTATTGGAGTGTCTCATGGAAATTTTCATAATTCATCTGATTCGCATGATAGATAGTAGATAGCGATAATAGATAGCAGATCACGATGACTGCGGGAAATGATAAAGAAACGAAAGAGGTAAAAATTTCATAAAATTTTTCTTACTTCATTTCAATAAAGCTAGAAGAACTTTCACTTAGAAAATGTAATCTACAACATTTGCTGCTATCGATTGAAATAGTTAAGTAAAAGTTATTTGTATTTTCGATGAATCCACGAATTTTCTTCACTTCAATAACTCTTGCTTTGTTTATTAATTTTAATTAGTTAATTTTCCTGCAAAAAGAAAAAGAATTTCTCCTATCATAATAATTATTTCCTAAATAATGCTGAACATTCTTCCTTTTTTCTAAAAAAAAGAAATACATGCATTTTTCTAAAGATTAATGAATATCACATACATTCACGCGTAGAAATGATATGTAGAATAATGTGATAATACAAAACATTGATATAGTTTTCCTCTATTTTTTTTTTTTTTTTGTCAGATTGTTTCCGATGCATGTTATAAATATAATAATATGTTAAATTATATAATAAATGACGTAGATAACAAGTATTATTACTTGTTCTGTATCGAGTTAGTAAATACTATGAACGATGTTGCTACGAGTATTTTCTTTTGTATTTCACAATTTAGAACTCGCAATTCTTTTTCACCAGTGTGTTCAAATCTTCAAGAATTTCCTTTATCTCGATCATGAAACTTGGCGGGCAATTAATAAAAATTAAACTCGTTAAGTCACTGTCATTAATATAACGTTTATTTTCAGTTAAAAACAAGGCTTTTGTTTTTCTGTTTTTTATGACCAATTAATTCTGCAAATGGAATATGTTTTTATAACCGATACTAATTCTTCTGTAAAAGGAATATATCTCATTCAAATGCAAGCCGCAATTCATTAAAAGAACTCGTTATCGCTTCCATTTATCTCAGACTCAGTAAAAAAGTCTCTGCAAGCGAAGGAAGAAAAAAAAAAAACATCTACAATTTTTAGTATATTTTTAGTAACAATAGTCACAGTACATTTTATTTGATTGTCGCAATTAACAGGAAAAGCTAATCTGTTGATTAGTCACGACATAATTGCGAAACAATTATGTTACTGGTGAAACTAAATGGTCGCTGAATGCTGGTCTCCAATTTCAATTATGTAGTTTCAAGTAGCGTCAACGGCGTAAATAATTATGCGCATCATACATTATAGCCTTCGCATTTTACAACAGAAAAAAAGTAAAATTCCTTTTAATCGGCATCAAACGACAACGAAATTAATCGGGTCACGTGAAACATGCAACTAAGACATTCTTCTCGCATTTGGTTTTTCCAGTTCGCATTCGCGCGGAACAGGTTTTTTTCTCACGTCGTTATTTATATGTTTATTTCTGTAATTAATTTTCCAGAAGCTAAAGTATCCCAGGTCGGTATTCTTCATCATTAGCAATGAATTCTGCGAAAGATTCTCTTTCTATGGGATGCGCAGTACGTAGAAATTTTATACTCATCATTGTAAATATTTTCTCTTTTATTCTATTTCTTCACACATTCACGAGTATAAAATTCCAAAATGATAAAGTTCTTGGAATTTATGTCGTTGTGGAATTTAATTTCGTGTGTCAGTTGTATTAATTGAAGAAGAATCATTTACACAATCGTCGTTATATTATCACTAAAGTACTAAACATTTATTTTAGCTGTACTGACGCTTTATCTAAGAACTCAACTGAAATACACTGATGATACGTCTACCGTCATATATCATGTGTTCACGATGTTGCTGTACTTTTTCCCCATATTCGGAGCGATGTTGGCGGATTCCTTATTGGGAAAATTCCGCACTATCTTCTACTTAAGCATTATTTATGCTGTAGGACAACTTTTGTTATCTTTAAGCGCGGTGCCTCCATTGGGAATACCTGCTAGGTGAGATTAATATTTTATTTTAACCTTTATCCTTTTTTTTTTTTAAATTATGTTAATTATGTTAATTTAGTCACGAATATTAAGAATATATATCAATTAGAAAATCTGGAACTGAAACGTCGTCTAATTGCGGTTGTCATTTTGCAGAGAATTCTCAATAGTTGGTCTAGTCCTTATAGCCGTTGGTACAGGTGGTATAAAACCTTGCGTGGCCGCATTCGGTGGTGACCAATTCATACTGCCGCAACAGGAACTATACTTGTCCACATTCTTCTCCCTGTTTTACTTTTCCATCAACTCCGGATCGTTGGTCTCCACCTTCCTCACGCCTCTGCTTCGTAGCAGTGTTTCATGCTTCGGCGACAGTACCTGTTACTCCCTGGCATTTTTGGTACCAGCTGTCCTCATGGCTTTGTCTATCAGTAAGTTTCATATCCGATACTTTGAACTATTCGTACAATAACAGAACTGTTTGATCTTCCCCTTTAATAGTAATATTCATCCTTGGGAAGCCTTTGTACAAAATAGTCAAACCGACAGGTAACGTCGTTTTGAATGTTTCTAAGTGCGTTTCCGTAAGTTTGACCATTGCTTTGTTTTTAAAGTCGATTTACCCCGTTGCAAGGATAAATGCTAACCGTGTTCGAAATTTCAGCACGCTATCTACAGAAAGATCACGTCGAACGAGAAGAGGATGTATTGGCTCGACTATGCGGATGATAAGTACGACAAAACACTGATAAACGACATTAAATCAGCCCTGCAGGTGTTGATATTGTTCATTCCAATACCGATATTTTGGGCACTTTTTGATCAACAAGGCTCTCGATGGACGTTCCAAGCAACCAGAATGAATGGAGAAATCGGCAATTTCTTGATCGAACCGGATCAAATGCAAGTGTTCAATCCTCTTTTGGTGCTCATTTTCATACCCCTGTTCGAAACTTGTCTTTACCCGCTTATGGCTAAGATTGGCCTACGAACTCCGCTAAGAATACTATCTATCGGCGGTTTCTTAGCTTCGTTGTCATTTGTAGCAGCGGCATGCGTTGAATTGGAGCTCGAGGTAATCAAACTCGTGGCGATTAAATAATAAAACAATAAACACGATGTATACAATGCCCCCTTTTTTTCACGTTGAGTATTTTCTTGCTATTTTCCAGAAAACGTATCCGATTCTACCTTCGAAAGATCTCGCGCAACTACGTGTTTTCAATACTCTCGACTGCGACGTGAACGTGACGGTGCATGATCCTGAGTTATCTATAGCTCTTAAAAGTATGGATATGTGGCAAGACCGGTATATCAAAGCGAATGGCGTAAAAGAATTGAGTTATGAAGCAGACTTTTCAGTTTGCCATCAAGCCGGCATCACAGAAATAGATAAAATTCAAGGTACGTCAGAAAGAGATAGTGAAAAAAATTTAACAAATTTCAAAATTCTTTCTTGCACACGGTTGTATAAGTAATTTAGTGTCACATGTAATGTGACGGTTTATTTTTAGGAAACATCACCGTGTCAGAAAACCAGGCGACTTCTTGGGTTATAACGCAAAAAGGTTTATCTTACAATTATACAGATTCGATAGACAAATCGGATACTGGCGAGCCTCTAATACGTGGACTTATCTATGTGTATCCGCCGCAATCCCTTTCTGTTGAATTGATACAGGATGGTACCGTTGTCTCGGCATTAAAGATAAATGATACTTCTTTCAACAGAACTGAACTAGTTAAAGTCAAACCTGGCGTATACGATATACGTTTGAATGAATTTACAAAGAAAGAAGTATCACTCAGACTTGGCGGAGTTTATACTATCGTCGGGTCTGTCACTGAAAAAGGATCGAAGGCTAACGTTATAACTGTAACCGAGCCAAACTCGATGCACATATTATGGATGGTTCCTCAGTATGTCATTATCACAATGGGTGAAGTCATGTTCTCGGTGACCGGCCTAGAATTTGCATTCACGCAAGCACCTGTCAGTATGAAATCTCTTTTACAAGCTTGTTGGCTGTTAACAGTAGCCATTGGTAATCTCATTGTAGTCCTCGTGGCGGAATTCTCGATTTTTGATCGTCAGGTAAAAAACATTTTTATATTTAAACGCCTAATCAAATATCTCAGTATATGTTTTTGATAAAAAAAAAAAAAAAAAAAAAAAAATAATCGTACACTCGAGACTAGATAAGACTTAACTGGTGACGATCGTGGTTGTTCATTTGCTTTCACGTTATCACAAGTCATGCACTATTCATAACATTAAATTTTTTTCTAATGCCAAATATTTTTTTATTTCTGTCGTTTAGATTTTCGAATTCATTTTGTTCGCGGGATTGATGTTCATCGATATAATTATTTTCTCTATAATGGCGAAATTTTATAAATACGTAGACGAAAACGCCTCCGAAGAGATCATTCATATGAGCGAAAAATCCGGAACAGTTAATACATCTTATCACGACGATGAGAAGTGATTGTATAGTGATTTATGACTGTCCGAAATACAGCATTTTAGTACCTCAAACATTTTCTTACATTTCAACGGTTGAAATTTGAGGAAAATGCAAGGTTTGTACATAAGCACTCTGAACAAAGCGTGTATTTTTAATATTGATTTTTATCTTGCTTCAAAAATAATTAAAATTCATCTATAATACAAATTTCACGTACAATATAGTTGTTGAATAAAATAAAGTTCCAATACTTTAAGAGCCAAACGATAGGTGATTGTGATTCTTATATTCGTAAATTCGAATAAAATAGAATTTTATATGACCCGTAAGTTAACAATGTCTTATCAGGTGCAATTAACAGAATGCTTACATCATCTATAAAATATTTATTACCGTGGAATTTCAAGTTTCGAGATAAAGCGTAACAATGTACATGTAGATACCATATTTTATGGTCATGATACATGATATTTGTAAATAGACATATCAATAGCAATGAGCGTACAAATTTTTGTAAAGTTTTAATTACTGTTTAAATAAAAATTTATTTACTATTCTATTCTAATCTTTAAAGCAATCCCTTACTTTTCACAACGTAGCAAAATGTTTGCTTCCGTCTTAAAAAAGATTGTTGCGTAGAAAAAAGAATCGGAAGTTCTTTATAAAATAAACAATTTATTTAGTAAAATAATAATACATCATTTATTATTTGTATTTTACACCACCTTTTTAATTAATGGAAGAACAAAAATAATAATGATAACGATACATATATATATATACATATATATAATATATATATAATATATATATATATATATA
>CAJDYZ010012006.1:132907-145762 GCA_903986555.1 Heterotrigona itama
CTTTGAATCGAGAACAATGATACACGGCAGTGTCATTACCCTCGAAAAGAGAAGTGTTTTCGGGCGAACGCTCGGACCGGGGTATGCTCACCTCGATAAAAATTCAGTTCACCAGTGGAGAGGGTGATGAGAACGCAGCAGGGTAGCAGCAGCCATGTACAGGTGCAGAGGGTCGATGTCATCATCACCGTTTCAACTGGCAGGTGTCGGCCAGGTGTGGTATCCACAGGTTTTTATCGTCGTCCCGTCCGTCGTGGTTCCATACGTAAGCACGTCATTTCATTGAGGGCAGACAGAGAGTTTGCGCGGTCAAGTTCCGTTGCAATCAATACCACCATTACCCTTTCCACCGCAATATCGCCAGCGACGAAACCAGCACGATGCTTGCCCTTCTGCTGGCTCGTTTCCGTGTTCGATGCCCTGCGTCTGTCACTTTGAGCGACCTCAAGTTCTAACTATAAATGCTGCCCGTATCTGGAAATGACATTTGCAAACATAGAAACTACGTACTTCTGCGGAACGTGGTGCTCTTAGGAATTCTCTGATTTTCTATCGAATGTTTCAGGGAATTGCAACTACGACGATCTCACATCTTGATGGAAAATTTTATATAAATTTTTGCTCGGCAGAGATCAGTTCGACGAGCAAAGAATTCGAATCTTTCTCTTCCTTCGCTTTAAAAAGTATTTTAACTACTTCTTCGAAACGACTTCTTCTATGACACAGAAGCAAAATCGCTTAATACCTTTATCCGCTTACTTACGTTCGAACGCATGCAAAAGAGACAGCTCGGGAAAGCTAATAATATTAATACTTTGAGATTTACAGGGATAGAAATGTGGAAATACTTACAAAAAAAAAAAAAAAAAGAAAAAAACTACCAAGAGTGAAACTACAATCTTCTAAAAATAAGAATTCTTGATCCTTTTGAAATTTATTTCTTTTCCTGTGCTCGGACAATATTTCCTTTAATTACACGATTAATATCTTTCGCACTGTAAAAAGAAAGTTCGATGACGATGCTTCACAAGAGTTCTGGATCACTGCACCGTCAGTGCAGTACTGTTAATCACAACGACTGTTCAAGTATTAACATAGACTACATTGGCGATACATTTGCCACTGGTACTTTATTTTCTCCAGCTGTCGAAGTGTTCAAAGCATTCTGGATTATGCTCGAGAGAAAACAATATTATTACTTTCTATCAAAATAAACGAAACGAAAGATTATTTATTAAACGTATAATATATTGGAAGATAAAGGGGGGAAAAATTTTTAATAATTTATTAGAAATGTCAAAATACTTTATTTTAATTACATTGATGTTTATTTGTATGATGTATTTAACACTGCATTTTAAATTCGTATTCATATATGTGTGTGATGTATTTTCCACTGCATTTTAAATTTAAACTTATCGTGACAAACATCCCAAAATTCTCGAGAATTCGCGGCGTTTAATAGCAAGGGAACAAGCATATATGTAAATATTGTACAATAATTTTACAATACATTCACGAGATTTATACATTGTCCACATTTAATCTAACTCTAATATGTACTCAGAATCATTCTGATGTGCATATGTATATTTGTACTTAAACAACACTAATAAAACCAGTATTCTCAATATTTACACACAGAGATCGATTTAACATCCAAATTTTGCAAATCATTTATCATCTTACTCGAGTACATTTACGTGCCAAGATCGCAAATTAGGGATTCACCTTTAGAAAATGTACGTGATAGTTTCTTGTCCATCATTTTTTGCTTTCTCTTTCGATTGATCACACCGTCTGCTGCATCCATCATCCTCAAAATTTGCGTTTGATCAGAGCAATCAACTGGTGCAACAGATATATCTCTAACAGCTCTGAACTTGCCGCAATTATTCAGATGTTCGTTTTCCAAACGGAAGAAATTCCACATAAATCTCCTATTGGAAAGGAACAGCAATTATTTTGAAATCAAAATTGAACAAAAGCCTTTAATACATGACAATTCCCAGCGTAATAAAATGATAAATAAATATTAGCTCGAAAGCATAAATTAAACTATCGATTGATTTAACATGCTGAACATGCAAATTAATGTGCAATATATAAATAAGAAAGAAGGAATTCGTTTTATTATTGAGTGGAGTGTTTATCTGCATGAGAATGATCGTGTTTATAAACTAAAATATATGAAGATAAAAAATGCAATTACAAGATGATAATTTCAACGATCAGAGTATGTCGTCCTTTCATCATCGTTGTCGTTCGTACAATCCATAAGATGTATAGCCGCCTTTGGTTCATCGTATTTGTTGCCTTTGTAAGGCCCTATGGAGATATCCCGAACAGCTCGAAATTTGCCTACATTGTATAGGTGTTCGTTTTCCAGACGAAAATAATTCCACATGTACCTTCTATCAACTGATTAGTAAGACGAATTGATACAAAATATTTTTTATGATAAATAAAAACGTATATGCAATTACTAATGACGAAAAAATTATTTAAAAATTAAGAAAAAAAAGAAAGAAAAAAAATCAATTCAATTAATGAAATATATGATGGAATAGATAAAAGAGGGATAAAGATTAGAAACAAATAAAAATCTTTTGCAATTCATCCGTATTTATTAGATTAATTATTTAGTAAACATTATTTTTTTTAGCAAACGTTGCGTGACTGGAATATAAAATGATTTTAATTTTCATGCAAGCGAAAAATGTCATCAAGCTTCACTAAATATGAAATTACATAATGATGTGCAGTTCATACTATGAGATATTTCATAATATGAAGTTCATACATATTGGATGTGTAAATACAGCAAAAGTCACCATTTCTAAAAATGTATCACTATCGCTAGCGATATCAACTTACTTCTAACTTACCTGAACACTTCCAATGGTGCAACTATAGAAACCATTAAATCTGCGTGTACATATCCCATTTCAGTGAGAGACAACGAAAATGCCCAACCAAAACGGAGTATAAAATCTTCGATTATTGCGAAATAGTAATAGTACTGCAACATAATATAAATACCTTACATAAGATTACACTCTTACGCTATGTAGAACAACCAAACTTACTGGAGAGGAATAAACAATTTCTTCCCTAAGAAATTTATTTTCTCCTGCATTACTATCGAATAATCCCCAATCCAATTTTACATCCCACGTATACGTGAAGCAAGAACTCATGATACTTGCGATTATCCATAAATAAAAATAAGGATTTTCAGTAGACATTACGTAATATTCTGTAAAAAAGTATTGTGTTATGACTCCTTTATTATGTTCGTTATTCCTAGAGACACTTACTAGCATTAGTTAAATGTAAATATGAAAATACTACAACAAAGAAACTGGTAGCATATTTCGCTGCATTTACAAGATGAGGGAAGGCTTCTCTTGTGTCTCTGTACCGCCGTAGACATTGTGCAAATCGAAACCATGCTGGCAAACAAGCTACAAACGGTCTCATTGATAGTTCGCGCATTATACAAGTTTCTGCATCTACCAAAAAATGCATCAATTAGATAGTTGCTAACTTCTACTTTGAAATTACAGTTCACAATATCTAAATTACAAACCAGTGACATTAGTCCACGAAGAATTTTGTACATAAAAGCAAACAAAATATTGAAAATCTAAGAAAACAGTATGTAGAGAATTGAGTTGATCAGCAAGCCAGAAGTCAGCAAATCCGACATAGAAAAACGGAGCACAAAATATTCTACCTAAGACACGAAGTGCCCAAAATCTAGCTTCATAACGTAATGTTTTTGTCGGATTAAACAAAAATAAAGCTAATAATGTGTACAACAACATCTGAAAAAATAATATTTATATAATTTTTTTAAAAGTGCTATATGTTATAGAGACTTACAGGCTGAACAAATGGTGGTATTCCTAACGTTTCACTATATAAAAAACCCAAAATTGATAAAGACCAAACCAATCCAAATATGCTAGCCATTTCTACAATATGCTAAAAATGTATTATACATATCAATAACACATATATATAATAACACATATATATAATAAAATATACAACCTGTTCTGATAAATGATTTCGGGGATCTAATTCAAATATTAAAACATGATTTACACCAGAAGATCTCCATCCATATACATTAATTCCCATAAGAAAAAGGAACTGAATCATAAGAAGTGGTCCACGATATAATCTACATAAAACTCGCCAATTATTGTTGTCTCTATAACGTGTACCTATAAAATAAAACAATTATTAAAAATTTCTTTATATATATTGCATGGCATGTGTCTGGCTACCTGAAAGTATCACAGCTATAAGAAGAACGATGAAAGCCCCAGAGAAAAGTCCCACTTTAAATGTAATCCATGGAGAGAGATGTTCTCCAAGTGGAGGAACTCTTAAACGTTTCATAGCACGTTGTCTGTCTCCATGTTCTAAATCTCTTGTAACTAATGCTTCCGTTTCTGCAATAAGTCTGTCTATATCTTTGTGCGTGTGAAATAATGCAATATCCACATGTTCTGCTCTCCATTTTGCTCCAATATCTATGTTCAAAAGCTAAAATAACAATTTTTTGTTAATCATTATAAATGCAAATTCTTACACAAATTAATTATTTTTACCTACTTTATCGTGTTTTTTCAATATTTTTCTAAATCCAGTAAAATTAAGATTCTGATAATTTTGAAGTAAAATAAGAAAGAGATAAAATTCAGAAAAAGCTAATTTCAATTCTTGAAGTTTTCTTGCTGAAACTGGTTTTTTATGCAAAATATTGTTACGGTAACGGATTTTACGGCTTCCTTGCGCTTCTTCAGAAACTGATAGAATTTCACTTAGCTCATTATTAAGGGTTGCAAATCTACGTGTTGCTTCTGCCAATTTCTCTAACAAAGTAAAAAAGATTATTTCATTCATTAACATAAATCATAAGTAAATTAAGCAGTTACAGTAACATGTAAAATTTACCTGAATAAAATGTATTTATCTTTGCCAATTCCTTATCACAATAATGAAAAAATTGTTCATCAAATTTATTAAAATAACGTTCTAATACATGTGATTCTGTTATATCTGCAGCTGGTGCTTGCTCTACTGCTGCATAGAGCAATGCTTTCATTTCCTACAAAATAATTTTATTTTAATATGAATGTTTTGAAACGTTTAATATAATTATTAAATTATTAAATCGTTGTTGAATCAAAAATAATCCATTTTTACTTTTCTTACCTCGTAATTTATATATTGTTTTCTCCATTCTGGTGTAATATGAGCACTTAAATGCTCTGTGAATTTCATTTTTCTATGAATTAATTAACTCGATATTAATTGTAGAATTTGCAACTGATTGCACAAATATTATTTTGATTAACTCTCATCCGTCCCTCGTGTCCATTTGACACATTTTTCTTAAAAAATGTTATATTATTTTGCAGTGAGTACAGATACCAAAGTAAGATTTTGTAACACTTTTTCTAACACATAGCACATATTTTTGACATTTTTGATGACAGAACAGGCTATCAGAATTATAAATAATATTTGTTTTCAATATACTTGATGGGCAGTACATTATAATTATTATATTACAATTATGCATTCAAAGTACCAATTTCTTGAAGATATTCATAGGCATATTGCTTTGAATATAGTTGTAACAAGTGAAAATCCAAAACAAATGAAAGTAGAGCTTTACTTCGGGGCACTATTTTTTTTCAACTTCATTTTATAATCTAGTAGTAATCTAGTAGTCTTCAAAGTTTGGTACTTCTCACATACTACATCGTTTATTCAAATGTTTCAAAAACACACGTCTTATCACAGCTATGTTGTGATTGTGAAAATGGATACAATCTTATACATTAGAAATAGATCATTAAAATGTTACTTTTTCTTAATAGAAGCATTATTAACAAAAACTCTAAATTGCACAGCAACTTTTATATGTATACAATTTGTATATATTCCAAGTGTTAAGTTGATTAATTACGTCTCTGTTGTTCGTTTTCCATAGAAATAACTTTCGCAATTTTTCCAATTTACAATAGATACGGCAATTGGGTCCATGAACAAACTTTATTACAATCAAATAAAAATTGTCCTGGCCGTTTTCGGTATTCGTCTAGCAGTAGTACGTATAATAATAACAATATGCGGCAACGGTAGATTATAATATAATAAAAAGATTAATCTTATATAAAATTAAAAAAAATGAAATCACAATATAAAACTAAACACCTATACGAGAGAGTGGAATTTGTGTGAATCTTATACGCAATTGAATAGAAATTTGATCTATTGTTAATAAAAGAATACAATTATTTATCTTTTCATCATAAGTTAGTTTTTATTCATTTTGCAAATTTAACGTAAAAGAGCAGATTAAGTTGGAAAAATAAAGGACGGATGAAGACTACTTGTACATTAAAAAGAATAAACATACAAAATACACGATAGGTTAATGTATTTTGTATTTAATATATTTTTATTACCTTAATGTAGAATTTCTTTAAGGTTATGAAATGTACACTGCATCATACTGCAATGATACTCATATTTTGCATGTTCCGCCGAATTTTGAACGTTTATGATATTTTTGATGATTTTCGTTGAAACTTGCATGTCTTCATGTTACAAATATTTTTACGTATAATTCCTTCATTGACAGTGTCACATCCCAGATAAAACATCTGGCAATGTTCGAATGATATTAAAGAGAAAAGGAGGATCACGCCGAAAGGGAAATTTAAACGAGAAGAAAAGTTGCAAGTTACGTTCGTCTCAGGGTTACTAGCCGCCAACTAGACTCGTACTATTCGTACTCATCAACATTCATTGGTTTCATCACTCATTACAGTGAAGCTGATGGCGGCACAAATGCTTGAATAGAGAAATTCGGAGTAGGCATCGGAGCATCAACCTCTATCCTAGAGCGGATTGCGAGCAACACTAACCGGTGACAGCTTATTTGTAAGTCTACTTATAGAACTCCAAGTCGATGTTGCATGACGCACATTACGAGAACGCAGCAAATGCTGCTAGCATTGTAACAGCATTGCATATAGCGCGACTTAATTAGCCAATCGCGAGCATTTGATACAACTACCGCGCCATCTTGTGTTTTTTTCGTGAATTATCGACGTACGTCTTAGCGATTAGACTAGAGCGTATATACGTGCATAGTTTTATCTAATCTCTTTTTGTTGTTAACAAAAACTTTAGTTTAATATTAATTATTCTTAACAGAAACAATAGTTTAATATTATCGCTACAAAACAATATTATGAAATAAGATTTATCATGTCAACGGGGAAACTTACTTTTTCTAGATATAGACAAATGCGATTGGTAAATAAGAATTATATTAATTGTATTAATACTATTCTGATTAAACTTCAAGAAATCAAAAATTATTTATCTTCTTTTTGATAAGCTGAGACCAAAAGTATAAGTTTTAAAGAAATCATGTTTTAAAAATAGTATTTAGATAAAAATTTAAATGAATCACCAAGACAAAACTGAAATATTTTCAAAATTATTGGTTATATAGAAAAATGTTTCACGCAAAATTTGGATGGTTTCTAGGGGGTATTTTTTTGAATGGATGTTGTAAGTAAGTAAAGGATATTTGAAAGTCACGCTTTTTTTTTTTAAATGGAATCAATTTTTAAAATGATTACTTTTATATAACTCTAATTTTTGAACCAATGAATTCCTTGTCTTAAAATTTACATTTTTGATCTCATGAAAATCTATTAGATTATGATTTTAAAAAAAGTGAATAATTTTTGGTTCTTTAAAGTAAAGTTCAACTTCTTATGAGAATATTGACTGACAATTAATTTAATATAGAAGCATAAATTTAAATATTATTTTTATTTTATTAGTACTCAACAAAAGAAAAGATGAAAGTTATAAATGATGTTAATGAATTACTTTCAAGTAAAAATATTAAACATAAGGAACATCCAGGTATAATGAAACCTAGGCTTGTAGATCAACCTAGTTGGCTTCAAGACACAATTCTAAAAGTTTTATCTGGTAATGAGAAATATGTTTTATATTATCACAGTATAAGATTTTATATATTTCAAATAACAAATATTTTTATATCTTTGCAGAGAAAAATATTTCACTAAAAGTCATATATAATTGCAGTCAAAGACTAGCAAATTACTTACATAGTCGATATCCTCCACCAGAAAAAGAAGATATTCGTTTAAAAATGGAAGAAGTTAAAAAAAAACTATATGGAAATGAAACGCTGAATTTAAATAATAATTTGATATTTGAAAATCCAAATGCTCAAAGACTTCTCAAATCTTTGGTATATAATTGGGCACCAATCCAATATGATACATACACAAGTCTAGCGTATTTAACAAGTAGAAGTATGCCTGAATATTCTGCTTTATATAAAATTTTTAATGAAATTGTTAATCGTGATAAAGACTTCAGCCCACAAACATTATTTGATTTTGGTTCAGGTACTGGAACAGTTATGTGGTAAGACACATAAAAATTATTTGTCTTTGTTTAAAAACAATGTAAAAGGAATGTAATAAACCTAATTTCGTTAGGGCAGCCTCACAATTCTGGATAGATACAATTAAGGAATATTATTGTGTTGATATTTCTAAAGATATGAATGAATTGTCTGAATATCTCATAAAAAGAGCTGTACCAAATATTAAACAAAAGTACATTTTCTATAGACAATTTTTTCCTGCATCTCCAATTGTAAGGATACACATAACTTACATTATGTTAAAATGTTTAAAATAGAGATTAAACATGTTATAATATATTACAGCCAACTTATGATATTGTGGTTAGTGCATATTCTTTACTGGAATTACCAAACCAAATCTCTCGTCTTGAAACAATTTTAAAATTATGGCAAAAAACAGAACAGTATTTAATTATTATAGAACAAGGGACAAATGCTGGATTTAGAGTAAGCAATATATATTGTTGAAAGTTATTTAATTTTAAATATATTTAACTAATAATTTTGTTTTAAATAGGTGATTAATGAAGCTCGAGATTTCATACTTTATTCTAAAAAAGCATGCAATGCACATGTATTTTCTCCTGTAAGTATCACCTGTAATCATTATATTATTATATAGCAAACATTAATTTATTATAATATATTAATATATTTACGATTTTAGTGTCCTCATGATAAAACGTGTCCTATACATATACAAAATGATCGTCCTTGTAATTTTGAAATTGCTTATTTGACGTTATTTATTAGTGAAAAATCTAAATATAAACGTGAGAATTATTCGTACGTGGTATTCAAAAAAGGTAATTATATATAATGCTAATTATATATAATGAAAGTAATCTGAAAAAAAGCAAATTCTTTGCTAGTATTTATTTTTTAAAAATATATAATTTTAGGTAAACGCCCTGAAGATGATTTAAAATGGCCGCGAATTGTGAGAGATGTATTAAAACGTTCTAGACATTGTATATGTCGCATGTGTACATCTTCCGGAAAATTAGAGGAACAAATTTTTACCACATGGAAAAGTGGAAAGTTTGTATCTTCTAAGTTTTAAAAAATATATTATAAAAAAGTTTCAGTGATATTAATGCAACATTCTACATTTTTAGAAATACATATCGTTGTGCAAGGAATAGCAAATTAGGTGATCGTCTGCCTTTTGAAATTGAAAAAGTAAAAGAAGAAGATGAAACAATGGAACAGAAAGAAACAAAGGAAGAGGAAGAATTTAAATGAAAGGCTCAGAACAGGTTCAAAACAAAGAATGTTAATTTTGATAAATTTTGAATTCCAAATTTTTTCGCTTGCTATGTATGTGTATAGCGAATTAAAATTTAAAGTTTTAGATTTATGTTATTACATGTAAAAATAAATATTCGATTGTATTTATTTAAATCTTTTCATTTGATACCCTTTTTATCCTTTGTAGAAAACTTTGCTTTTAAATATTAATTTCTGTAATATGCATAATATACATAACATAATAATTGTGATGAACTGTCTGGATTGTCACATCTTACCACTGTTATTCAACAGTTGTCCGCGAAATGAAGGGTGGAAACGAAGAGAGGTATTTAAAAGCCGTTTGCAGACTGGACCACGCCAGTTTTACTTACACAACAGAAGAGTAAATATCTCCAGATATAAGGTAAGGTTCAATAATTAAAATAAAGTTATTAAGAAAAATATTGTTTTGACGAAAACTGTAATTGAAAATTTTATATTATATTTTATGAGGTATCATTTTTTATATTTTTAAAATATATTTTGAAAATTATAAAATAATTTATTATTCATATATTTTCACTATATTTCCTTTATAATTCATTCAGAAAATATTATTTGTTTATTGAAAAAGACTTGCTGACAAAGAAGACAGTTATATAGAAAATTTTACAACAAATTATCATATGTTTCATAAAATATTCAAAAAATAAAGATGAACATAACAGAAATAAAAAGAAAGTAAAAACTCCAATCGATTGCCATAATATTGTTGATCGTATTGTAAATATTAGATCCATATTTGAAAACAGAGTTAGAGAATATCAACAAAGATAACACGTTTGAAAAAAAGGGTAAAAACATTAATTTTAATTAATATTTATAGGTACATCGATTACGCAAGAAGTTATGAAATAATGAAAGTGAGAGCATGCTTTGATCTTTCCGTATGTAACTTTCTCCCATAAGTCTGCTTATTTCACTTGCTTTCTTAAAAGCGCGACGCAAGCCAACGTTTCAAAATCATCGAAACCGGATGAGAGGTGAGAGTCAAATTATTCTTCATCTTGTTGATCTTCACTTTCTCATACCAAAGCTGTTAAAAATGTATTTCTAAAAGTTTTCCTTTATAAGGGAATATATATTTCCTGTATCGGGATAAATAAATATTTTAAATAAATATTTTATTAACAATATTATGTAAAAAAATAAGCTCATTTTACAATAAAGGTAAGGCAAGTATAATAGTATTTATTATGTTTGCAGTATGTTCTCCACGGTGGTATTATGTATAATATTACTATTGCTGCTACTATATCTAGGATCGCGGAAACCGAAAGGATATCCTCCAGGTGTTACTTATATCCTCTAATTTATATTCATCTTTCCTTGTTATTGCTTATTATTTTTTTGAAATATTAACTTTATTAATTAATTAATAAATAAATATAATATAAAAATACGGTTGGTGTTTATTTAATTTCTAAGAGTTTCAGGTCCAAAGTGGTGGCCAATTTTGGGCTGTGCTATCGAATTGGCTCGTCTTCGCAAGGAAACCGGTTATATGTTCAGGACTTGTTCCGCTTTGTGTAAGAAATATGGACCAGTAGTCGGTCTAAAAGTCGGTACAGACCGTATCGTTGTTCTAAATGATCACGAGAGTATTCGAACAATGCTTACTAACGAAGATTGCGATGGAAGACCAGTTGGCCTCCTCTATGATGCGCGAACTTTCGGCTCTAGGAAAGGTAATTTCACGATCTTCGTCGAGTTTTCATCTATTAATTATCTAATTAAAGTTTCGCTTCAAACGTTTAATCTTTTCTGATTGAAGGACTGGTCCTTGTGGATGGGAATTTATGGCTCGAGCAAAGGAAATTCGTATTAAGACATCTTCGTGACTTCGGCTTCGGCCGGCAAGACATGATGATGACAATACAAGAAGAGAGCCGATCGCTTGTCGAGCACATAAAAAAATTAATCAACGACGAACGCAATAATCGAATTAATGAATCTAAAATACATTGCAACAATAACGAGTACGACGACGGACAAATATATAGATTAATTAAAGGAGACAAAGCAAATGGATTAGAATTAATGGACAAGTACGGGAAAAGTGAAAAACAACTGAAACCTTCGGATTTGTATGTGGATACTGATGAATACGTGCAAATCAATGAGATCAACGCTCATCCTGGAACGATAATTCCAATGCACAACGCCTTTGGAATTACAGTACTCAATACATTGTGGAGAATGATAGCTGGTAAAAGGTTGTTCATTCTCTACTTACTTCGGAGTATCATCTTATTTGATACTTGAAATTTCGCTCTGAACTCATTGAAAGAACAAGTAACTCCTCAGTAACGAAATTTATATTCGACATATCTAATTTAGGTTCGATATCGACGATGAGAAGCCGATTTATCTGCAAGAGATTCTGACGCAAGTTTTAACGGAAATCGATATGTTAGGCGCCCCGTTTGGTCATTTCCCGCTGTTAAGATTTATCGCGCCAGAAATATCCGGTTACAAATCATTCGTGAAGATTCACCAACAACTTTGGGATTATTTAAAGGTAAATAAACAAATTACAATATGAATACTAAATATCAATTACAGAAGAGACTAAGTAATATAATTACAGGATGAATTGGACAATCATAAGACTACCTTTGCACCAGGCTCGCCGCGAGATTTAATGGACGTATATTTAACCGTTTTGAACTCTAAAGATTATAGTAACACATTTTCAGGTACTTAAATATTACAATTTCAATGTAAGATTCAGCTTAAATCGATTGTAATTACACCGAATCTGTTTTCAGAATCTCAACTGCTTGCTATTTGTATGGATTTATTTATGGCAGGTTCAGAAACTACATCTAAAGCTCTTAGCTTTTGTTTCTTATATTTGGTGCTGTTCCCAAAAGTACAGAGAAAAGCACAGGAAGAGATAGACACAATAATTGGACGTAACAGACTTCCGACCTTGGACGACAGAACGAGGTAAAATTCAAAAAGATAATCAGAATTCGATTTTAAAATTATTAGAAAGTTTTTCTTAAATTTCTGATTAACCGACAATTTTATATATATATATATAT
>CAJDYZ010012006.1:153374-164980 GCA_903986555.1 Heterotrigona itama
AGTATTCTTAATAAAATAAATGATATAAATATTAAATAGTATATTAACTTGTCATAAATTATAAAATGCTTTGAAATAACTTTTTATTTCTTACACTCTCAATTTTTAAGTTAAAACTTGCATAAAATATTTAAATAGATTATGAAACCTATATTTATTATCATAACAGGTACCATTGAGAGGAGGTTGGATGCTATGGAAGCAAATATTAGCTCCATGGTTTTTTGCTCCTGCTCCAGAGCAACCTGAGATTAGTGAGAAAAAACAACGGAAGTTGGAAAAAAAAATGGCTAGGCGGCATTAATATTTTGATTAGAAATAAACATGCATTTTGTATAAATATTTAAAATTTTATGGGTGCAGGATAAAGTTGAGCAAGATTATAAAACAAGACTGCCTATTATTTGAATTTTTTTCAGCCTGCATTGATTTCTACACTTTTTATGTTATAAAAAGATCGTTTTCATCTTTTTTTAAGATTTATAAATTTTAACATAAATTACAAGTAAATTTCTTAGAAATTGAATAATATTTATGAGCACTATCACATTAATTTTGGCAACTTTAGTGTTTAACAAAAGAATTTTACGAAGTGTAATATAAAAATAAACTTTTTATAATTTTTTAGTGTTTTCTATATTGTTAGACTTCATCTATTCAATCTCTAATTTTAGATCAATTCACTTTACATACTACTAAATCCTCTTCGAGAACATATGAAAATTATTATTATTATTATTATTATATTATGAATTATTGTTATTATATAATTTACATATAAGTAAAATATTCATTTTATATGTACATATGTGCATACATACGTATTTACATCTGTGCATATATTAAACAAATTACATTTATTACATAAAAAACAATATTCTACATGTAAACAAATAACATAAATTAAATACTTTTATTTGGTTTTAATGCGAATTAAATATAATACTAAATGGAATGTACTCATTATTCTTTTTAAGTTGTATTCTTTACATATCTCAAAAAAATGCATCACAGTTAATTGAAATACAATGGTTCATACACCACACTGGCTTATTGTTATGTATAGCTATAATTACATGATTCTTGCAATATTACAATATATTACATTTTACAATGAATTGCAATGAATTTTTTTTCATTGTAAATTGCACAACAAATGAATATTTCCTACTTTAAAAATACTGTATGTTTTTTATGAATTTGGAAAGTACTTTTCATTCTTATTAAAATTTCAACAATAAAATAGTAAGTAATATAATAAAATGCTGCTTATAAGCTTAAAATTAATGATTTACGATTTAAGCGGCATCTAAATCTAAACCTTTCTTTTTTCTGTAATCGTGTTCTGATTGATACCCAGGTGGATGATTATGATCATGTACACCTGTAGGCATAAATCTTTCAGCGATAACCGCACATTTACCTTTACAACCGCGATGTTGTTCAGCACATCTGTAGTGAGATCTATTCAAACCCTCAGAGCGAGAAGTCAAATTATAAACATACCCTTCATGGACTAATTGTGGCCGACCTCGTGCAGAAAGTCTGTAAATCACTGGTTCAACATCTATAATATTAAAATATGTTATTATAATATATTATTATTACTCTATTGATCTCAAAATATCATTTCTATATTTAGCTTAAACCATTCATAGAATAGGTATTTATAAATTCTCTACCTTGCTGAGTTGAATTTTCTCTTAAATTTTCAGTATTCAAGGAAAAATGTGGTAAAGTATTATCTTCGCTTCTATCACTATCATTAATTTTTGCAGTAGGAATATCAATATTCTCTTCTTCACCTACAATTTCATTTTTTATATTACTTGTTAAAAACAGGATTTCCTGATTATCATCATCCTTGTTTTCATTAGATACATCATGAGTGTTTTCTGATATTACTGATGTATTCTGTTTTTTTCTTTTGTAACTCTTTTTTGTTATATCACGTGATCTCTTTCTTCTATCTATCATTTCTATATCTTTGGAAGTTTTATTTATTGTACTTAAATTTGATTGAGCAATATTTTGAACATTAGAATCAATATCTAATTGACTATCGCAACTAGAAAACGAATTTGTGCTACTTGTATCTTCTGTTGTGAGTCCTCTTATTTGTAATGTTTGTGCCACTTTTAGGAAAGTAGATAAATCTTCTTGATTGATATTAATTTCACCTTGATACATAAATTTCAATAATGACTCTATTTCAGTATACTTTATGTCCTTAAGAATAATTACTGGATGTTGACAAGGATTTTCCTACAAAATAATTCTAAGAAGTTTCTTTCTGAGTAATCATAATGTACATACATGTGTATATATTAAATATACAAAATAATTACTTATATACCTTAAATATATTTTTGAAGTACGGACTACATACTGATAGAACTAATTTGTGTGCTTGTAATAACTGACCCTCTACTGCAAGCGTAACATCAACTAGATCGTTTTCAGTAAGATGACTTAAAAAACCAGATGTTAAATTATTAGAAAAATTGTTCCATTTCAAGGAGAATTGCTCTGACAATGAATTCTTTGCCATATTTATCTGTAAATAATGGTATTTTTATAAAAAGATATTTTATTAAAATTAAAGAATAAAATATATAATTATAAGATTAATTATTTTCTGTTAAAAAATCTACATAATTACAAGAAACATTATCTATATAATCACAAGAAAAATTCAATTCCTTCTGATTTTATTGAAAGGTATCAAAATTATTATACTTAATTATTCAAAATATACACAATTCTTCATAGTACGTACAAGAAATACTTGTAAATGTCAAAGAATATAAAGAATAGAAATATAATACTATGTTATGTCTTGTGAATCATATCATGGTGACAAACTATCGATTTCGAAACAATCGCAGTTAAAGGTTACTGACATTAAAAAAGATATTCTTTATAACATGTATTATATATTTTTGATAACTATGGGATAATTATTATGTAAATAATTTAAAACAATTGATCTAAACGTATAATCACGGAAAAGAATTTTTGCTGAAAATGAAGTTACCTTCGATAGATATGTAAGAAAGAACTTATTAGAAAAATAATCTCTTAAAAAAGCATTCATAATATTATATGAAATATGCACTGTTAGCTACATAATAATAATCTGAACATTGTTAATTATTATAATTTTTAAAAATATCAACATGAAATAAAAGATCCATAAATAAGAAATTAGGATTCCATTTTTTTTAATTTTACGATTTCTTTACGAGAATCTTTTTTTTTTCTTTAATTATTACCTTTTATAACGTAGATAAATGATGAATTAATAAATTGCTATTAGTAATAACATTTTTTATTCATTTAATTCAATTCAAAAATTCGAGTAACTTATGTTTTGACTATTGGTAGCTCATTTACTCCCTTCATGAGTATATATATTATACTGAAGTTTGCAGAGTAAGATAACATATTTGTCGCTACTGTCGTTAGTAGTGTGTAGTTTTACGTGTTCTGTAAGCCACGTCAAAATATTTATTCGATACAATGGTAAGTGTATAAATTTATTTTATAACGAAAATCTATATTAGTAACATCATCAATCATATTCTTTTATTTTATTACATTCAGTATAATATTTTATGTTGTATATGATATAATTATAATTTTACAGAATTTCTTTCCGGTACTTCTAAACCATGAGATTATTCAAAAACTATATATTTATTTATTTAATGATATGTATGTGTGTTGTTATAGGTATTATAGGTAGTGTATAGATTATAGGTATTTTACTTAATATTGTTTTTATGTTTTAATCATTTGTGCAAAAACTTTCATTTTAGTTGAGAAATATAAAAATTATAATTATATTGTTATATTAATTTGTATTTAAAAATTTTGAAACAGCATTCATAAGAACAATATATATAAAATAAATGTATATGTATTTTTATGTAAATGAATACCAAATAAATGAGGAAATGAATTTTTTTTTTAAATAAGTTCTTGTTATTTTCACTTAGGTGGAAATCGAGTCTATGACAAGATATGTCTCTCCTATAAATCCTGCAATTTTTCCATTATTGGCAGTGGTGTTATTAGGAATTGGAATATTTTTTACAGCATGGTTCTTTGTATACGAGGTTACTAGCACAAAATTTACAAGGGACATGTTTAAAGAATTATTAATTTCTCTAGTAGCAGCAATATTTTCTGGTTTTGGTATATTATTTCTGCTGCTTTGGGTTGGAATTTATGTATAGGTATATTATTTTATAAAAATTTAAAACAATAAAATTAAACTAATTTTTCATTATATTCATCTTTATCTTTTTGTTTCAGATTGATCCTATCAGTGAGAAAAACTAGTTTTAAAATTATGTATAATAGCATTTAATTACATAATAATAATCACATCATTAAGAATAAAAACAATGTATTTTTATTAAATTGTGCAATGTAGTGATCAATTTATACATTTATCACACAGAAAACAAGCATTTATATTTTTTGTGTATCTAAAAGTATTTAAGGTACATAATTTTTTTATGATTTTAAAAAAAGTCAATTAAAAATTTCGCATTCTTTACACATTTTTAATACATTATGTTTAGAAATATAACCTCGTAAGGATATTTATTTTTAGTATAATTATTTAAACCTTAATTTGTTCATTTTATATATACACACACACATATATATATATGTGTATGTGTATGTTTATTTTTTATTCGTTTTTATGTATAAAAGCTTTACGTTCACGTTATATTCTTTGTTACGAACAAAATAATGTATACAACATGAAACAAAAATACATTACTGTATATATAGCATACAATTTCTGTAACGAGAATGTCTCTTTCTTTTTATAACATATCTCTATTCCTCTATCATTGTGGAATTTACATAGTTCATTTTGCATATATCGTTTGTAATAAAATAAAATATTAAATGGAGCAACTTTATAAAAATTGAGTAAAATGATTAACCAGCCAGTCCCGCTTTTTGGCGACAGCGTTGCATAAGTGCTCTTAGCATGAATTGTCTGCGTGAAAGTTGTCGTACTTGTTTTAAAAATGCATCTAAATCTATGATACCACAACGTAAAGCTTCACCCAAGTAATATATAGCATCTTCTGTTGCTGCTTCTTCCGCATATGCGTTTAACATTCTACAATTATGCAAAAAAACAATAATGTTGTGTCAAAGAAAAAAGAAAAAAATAAATAATTATTTAAAAATACATACTGTTTGTAAAGTGGTGCGATCGTTGTAACAGCTTCATCGACGTCTATAGACTGATTGTCAGAAAGTTTTGCGATTTCTTTTTCCAATTCAGCTTCTTTATCTTGGAGTATAGTTATATTTTTTTCAAGTTCAGCCTTCTCCTTCTTCAATCTATCGAACAATTCGGTAAGATGAGCAGATCCGCTTGTAAGTTCTTGTTGCGTTCGACGTAACGTTTCTAGCTCAGCTAACAACTGTGAGAACTGTTCTTTAAGTCTTCGTCTTAATTTGTCTTCTACTGCTGACAACAAAGATGCTCTAATATGTTCTTCAGTAATTGTACCTGATGCACCAGCAGTAGCAGGTACTGTTGGAGACTTGAAAATCATAAAAAAAAGATTAATACTCAAATACCACTTACTTGTTAAAAATTATAACTTACTGGCTGTGTTGATGGAGGGTATGGAAAAGAGCCAGTACATCCTTGAGATGGATAATTTGATGTACTTCCTCCATATGAACTGTATGAGCCTTGGTATGGAAATCCAGAAGATGTTGTAGACATATATGGAGGATAAATGTTACTTCCACCTGCATACTGTGAGTTTTGTGGATATGGTGGAAAATTAGTACCAGGAATATGCGTTCCACTTGCAGGTACAGGCATGAAAGCTATATACGTTTGAATATTTTAATATTAGAATTTTTAACACGGATATTCAGAAATGATATATACTTACGTTGTACTGGATAAGGTGTAGAACTTGTTTGTATACCTCGTGGTTTAGCATAAACAGGTGGTTGTTCTCCAAATGTTACAATCATTATTTGAATTAGGCTAAGTAAATCGGATGAGTGCTAAACATAATGACAATAAACTACTATAAAGATATCATTGAACAACTTGTAAGACTTGTAAGATATAGCTATATAAATTACTCACTGGTAACCAATCATGAAGGTATGGTAAATAAATCTTTCCATTATGATCGACAAACATGCTCACTTTAATGTTCATGTCTGCAGTAGGCTTAACATAGCACATAGGTGCATTATTAGGGTGTGTGTCCATTAGCCATATACATATTGGAATGTTGTAATAAGTACCTAAAATCATTATAATAATATAACAATTCAGTTTGTATATTTATAATTATTTTTATTACCTTTATAAGATACAGGTATTGTTCCTTGTAAATTAAACAATTCTTTGTGTGATCCATCGTTAAATACTATCATAGAAAAAAACATAATAGAAATAAATTAATAAAGCCATGTTTTTTATATTTACTTTTCGATACATTGTTAAAATATTAAAAATAAATAAATTTAAAAAAAAGAGACGTTTCTAATACTTACCAAATGGTTCTATATTGTATTTTAAACCTTTATAAAGATTCAAAACTTTTATGACATGTTTTTTAGTAATATCAGCATTTTGATACTGAAAGATAAAATGTACTTCATAAATATCATCAAAAAATACACGTATATATTCGAGAAAAATATATAATACACACTTTCGATAAGCTTTGTTTTATTTTCCCCTCATCTACAGATGTCATCTTTACCATTTAACCTCGTATGTTAGAACTATACCGAAAAGATAAATAAAATCATTTTTCTTTGAAATACAAATGAGTTCCTAGCGATGAATATTAAAATTTCTTAATACTTCGAATAATTTATAAATATTGTATATCTTTCATCGTACATAACAATTTCAGACTTACACTACTGTCAACCTTTCATGTATGTATATAATCAAACATTAAGTTCGGCTATATTCTATTGCTAAAATTTCTTTAATTCGCAATTAAATAAACTAAGTAAATTCATTCGTTTGTTACTTAAAATATCTTAATGATTATAGTACCATGATTCACTATCACTTTAAATCAAGGAACACAAAAAGTTATTGAAAGGAGATTGCAATAATCATCAGTTCCTCAATTAGTAGTTAGTGCTGCCCCCGAATAAATAGCGCACATTTTAAAACCACGCATAGAGAAAAACTTGGGATATATGAAATTCAATTATTTATTACCATATACGTCAATATATAATGACAAGAGATGTAATACATAATTTCAAGAAATGAGAATATTTTTTCACGAATCTATGAATAATGAAGGAGTATGATAATTAGAATGGACTGTTAAGTAAGAAACATTTCTGAAATTCTATAAATTTGATAATTATTGTTTTTGATAATTTGAAATTGTGCTTACATATATTTTATATTATTATAAAAGTCTACAAAATTTATGTCACATGTCAAATAGTTATAACAATTGAATATTGTTTAACAAATACGTATATGTATTCAAAATGATTTTAAAGGGATTAAATATAGAATAATTATATTTATTATTAATTACCAAGTTTGTTAAAGATTAGGCAAAGAATTAAAATATAGCAATAGAGATGTATTCATTATTTATGTTATTACAATTGTATTAATATATGCACATACATGTACATACAAGCTGAAAGCATCTTCGAAAATTTTATATCTTTTATTGATCGATACATCATAATATAACGTAACATTAAAATACCAAAATGATCGAAAGACGCAAATAAATTTTTCTAGATCAAAATTTATTAAGGTTCAAGTTTCAGATTCCATTTTCTCCTTTGTTTCGCTATTTTCGGATGTATTTCTATTTTTTTCTTCAGATTTTGATTCTTTGTCAGATTTCTTTTCTTTGCTAGATTTCTTTTCACTCTTTTCTTTATCAGCCTTGTCACCGTCATTCTTTTTGCCATTATCTGATTTA
The DNA here is from genome assembly GCA_903986555.1 of Heterotrigona itama. Taxonomy (NCBI): domain Eukaryota; kingdom Metazoa; phylum Arthropoda; class Insecta; order Hymenoptera; family Apidae; genus Heterotrigona; species Heterotrigona itama. The sequence goes on from CAJDYZ010012006.1 coordinate 161,363, forward strand.
TCTTTGCTTCTTCTGTCTTTGTCTTTATCTTTTGATTTCTCAGAATACTTGGACTTTGAAGACCTGGACTTGGATTTAGATCTAGATCGTCTAGACTTTGATTTCGAACGTTTACTCCGAGACCGAGAACGGCTTCTTCGACGAGGAGATCTTTTTTTGCGATCTTTGGATTTAGATCTTGATCTACGAGATCGAGAACGACGAGATCTAGAACGAGATCGATGTCGACCACGAGAGCTACTTCTTCTACGAGACGGTGACTTTCGTCTGCGATCTTTAGAGCGAGAACGTTTCGATCGAGATCTTGATCTTCGTCGATGACGCGAACGTGAACGCCTGTGACGGGAACGTGATCTTTTGCGCGATCTGGATCGTCTACTACGCCCCCTGGATCTGGATCGAGACTTTCGGCTGCGAGAACCACTGCGACTTCGTTTGTCCTTCGACAGCATTCCAATCATTGGATCTATCGCAGCTGAAATTAAATTGTGAGCTTCTTTTACTCTGGACATAGCTTCTTCTATTTCTTTTTGTGCTGCTTCATTACTTTTTGCTTCCGGCTTTGCTATTGCTTGAGTTGAATGATAAATTTTAATTGGTCTATCCATGAGCAGCTTTCCATTCAATAATAATGCAGAAACTACAGCTGCTTGTTCAGAGAGTTCGACCAGTGCATAGTGCTCTGTATCTGAATCTCTGGTACACATACGTAAATACTTCACTTCAACATTGTTATTACTGAAGAAATCTAATAAGTGATCCGTTGTTACAGAAGGATCTAAATTAGCCAGAACAAGTGTTCTTCTTATTTCTTCAATTCTTCTACTGTCTAAATGACCAGGTAAATGTGGATAAGGTGGTAATCCGTTTGCCTCTAATTTTGGATCCATAGTAGTAATAACATGATTTGGAGGGATCCCTTCTATTGCATTTACAACATTTGGTGGTAATTTGGGCTCAGAAGGATAAAGACCTGTGAAAAAAAAATAAATTTATGTTTATATTTGTTTATATATATAACTGAAAATAAAGTTTAAAAGAGAATCAAACAGAATGAAAATTTGATTATCATTAATACTTACCGGGAACAACTGTGCCGTTATTTGTTAATTCAAGGGCTCTTTGTTCATCTGGAATGTCTCCATTCTGGTAAGGTATTACAATCAATGCACGATCAATAAAGACAGTGTTTGTCATATGCTGAGCAACTGCAACACATCCTTGATCGTGAAATTTTATATAGCAAATACGAGATTGAACAGGTACTGCGACGTCTCGTATAGTAGGATACAATCTGATATCTTCTATTTTTCCTAGGTATCCAAATAAAGTTTGCATTTGATCTTTCGTCGCTTGAGGTGCAATATTTGTCACTTGTACTACTTTAGTCGATCCCACCGCCATTCTGTTCACAGATTTTGTATAAAATCTCAACGTATTTTAGAGAGGTTAGGTTATTGAAAGTACTATTTCAATACTAGTTATGCATACGGAAGAATTATACACAATACAAGAAAGGATGAACTTAATTGATGCATTACAATAAGAAATAAACAAACATGATATTAATTATATCTTTTTCACTTTTTCCACAACAAATCGACGTTTCGACGCTGAAACAACGTTTCTTTTATTCAACGTAACGCATGCATTCTTTACGTTCTTTCGACAGTTTCATAGCGACGTTTGTGGCACGAACTATAAAACTCTAGATGGTTTTCATCTAGTTTATTTTTACGAGGAAAATTCACTGGTTGATCAACTTTTACAATAATTTCGTAATATTATATCATAATATATATTTCTGCTTTATTATGATGAAAAATAGTCGTTTTTTAAAAACGAAATTTTAGTTTTAATTTATACGTATATGTATATGTGCATTATGAGTGTAATAATTTATACGTTCATGAATCACCTCAGTGTACGTATTTACCTACCATATTTATAATTTATACATTCATGAGTCACCTCACTGTACGTATTTACTTACTCATGTGTGTATATATATCATATGTACAAACGAATGTAAGACTGAGTATTCATTTCATGTATCTTTATATACTTAATATCAATATACCTAATCTATATCTCATTTTTCTAATTTTCCTCATTTTTTCTATGGTTGTATCATCGAGATACATACCATAATTATGTAAGTTTAATTATACAAGTTTTTTAAAAGTTTTAATAATTAAAAAACATTATGGTAGTATTGTATAATGTAAAATATGTATAGCATTTATTTTATATAAATTGCTTTTTGTGTTTCTAATGTTATAAAATAGAATTAATAAAAATATTACCTTCATATACAAGATTTTAAAATTTTGTATTTTTTTCATAAAATACAACTGGAATACGCAAACAATCGTAAATACAAAACGCATACAAAACACATAGAAACTCCAAAAACGGTACACAAGATTCTTATATTTACATTGTATTGTTATATTTTGTATTGTTGTATTGTATTGCATCGTATAATGAGATTTCCTCAACTAGAAATACTGATTTATGTATTCTTATTAAGTATTTCACAAGAAAGAATATAAAAAAATAGTTCATTTTTTCTTAAACTTCTTCACATCATTAACGTTTATATTTAGAAATCAAATATATTTTTTAGATAATATTATTTTTCTAACATTCATTTTTGTAATATAAACATTCTCTTTCCAGGCATTAAATTTGCATATTTTAATATTACAAATATTCATTTTTATATTCATTCGCTATTGTGTAATATATATTTTGCAACATTGAAGTTATGCAACTTTTGTATAAAACGTATACTTAAAACGCATATCTTATTCGAGATAATCGAATTGCGCGGATCAACTAAATGGGATCATTCAAATATCTACTGTATTTTAAACTCCTGAGAAGTTTTTTGATACAATAAAAAATACAGTAGATATTTGAGCGATTATTTGTATTTATCTGAGATATATATGCATATACACATAAATATTACATCACCTAACGTATGCTGGTATTTCCGTTTCAAATGCAACTTTTAAATAGATGTTCATTTTTCTTAACTTCTTTCCTTTCTTTGCTTATTCGTATCATTAATAAAAGACAAAATGATGTTATTTAAATAGAATACGCAAAACGGAAATAATTACGTTGGCGGAAAAATAATTCACAGTATCAGTGTTTTTGAAAGTTAAGAAATTTTCTCTAGGTCTATACAATTATGTACATTTAGATACACGACACTATTAATCATTCTTAATCATTCTTCATGTAATTACGTCGTATAAATAACGTCGCATTCGATTATTGGTCTAATATTGTAATATTATGAATACTTAACATGAATGTAAAGCTTTTAGCCTTTTATTATTATCTATATCTATATCATAGATATGCAACACATATCACATATATGTTATTTATTTTCATTCTCTTTTTTTTTCACCAAATTTAGTCTTTAATATTATCGTAATCTATTCTCCAGTCAATCATTCCGACATTATTTACCAATATTATCAATATTTTAAGAAAAGCATGAAATTGGATATTTAAATAAATAATAGTATCATTGTTAGCATTATCGTAAAAGACATAATGTATGCATGGAATGATGTAGAAGATGATGTGATTGTGTTT
>CAJDYZ010012009.1:18939-28961 GCA_903986555.1 Heterotrigona itama
TTTTGCCGGGATTCACGAGCTTCTATCGTTGGAGAGAGGTTCGGACTTTTGCGTCTTCCCGCGGGCAGGACCGGCAGCACAGAAACCCCGTATCGGTAGTAATTTCGGTCGAGGTACTCGTATAAATAGTCCGGTTGTTGAGAGAGTGGAATGGTCGCCGGATGAGAGGCTGTTCTCCGGTACAAAGGTACAAAGAACATTCGACGAGGCGGCAACGGTGATACAGTCTGGCAATTTAACGACCTGCGCGCGATAACGATTATTGTAATGACAATAGGGTACGGCGTTGCTCGCCGCGTCAGTTGTATTTGCCAAGAATAACGAAACAACGTCCAGTTCCAGTTGGTTGACTATTAAGCCGCCGGTTTAATAGAATCTCCTGTTCCTGTTCTAATAGACATTAACGTTACGATCGCCGTCCGTTAGCCACTTCTTGTTGAACTTTTGGAAAAATCCGCCATGGAGACACTTTGCCCGCCTTTTTGTCCGCGCGAATTATTTCGTACTGATTTCGAAGTACCGGATCGGCCGGCAGTTTTACCTCCCACGTAAAAACTGAAATCGCGAGGCTCGATCGGAAGAGCAATCGCTAATGCAGTCACGCGAGCCGTGCGTCGATAAAAATCCGACCAAACATTCTCACCTCGAGGACGACTTTTCAATTGAAACCACTTCGGCGAGTGGGAGTTCCCTCTCGCACTCGCCGCGAAGTGAATGACGTCGCCAAGGGGAGGGGGAAAATCGTAACGCGAAAATTGCTCGTAGTATTCTCGCTGGTGGAAGAGAAGCGAGGAGCGACGTCGCACGGTGAAATTGCGGCGCATAGCGTGCATCCTAAATATTTACCCGGCTCTTGCATTTACGTCGTGCAAATATGTCGTTTGCTACCGAGAAAACACGCACGTCCGACGTAGCAACGGCCTGTCGCCGCTACGCTCGTGGCGAGCTTGATGGCTGCTCGAGTGGCTTGTCCAAAGCCCGAAGGTGCAAATAGCTTGTCTTTCGACTTCCAGCCGACGACAGCTTAGCGAGGGTAACTGCTTTCAGTTACGGTGGTGGTCACTTGTTCCTCGGTTAGAAACTAACGAGATCGGCCGGTGTCGGTTTTCGTGTTAACTCCGGCCACTATGATTGTTAATACCGAGGCTGACATCGTTAACAGAATCGTCGATGAAATCGTCCCTTCTTAGCCTAGCAGTGGAAGGCGACCGTGCGAAAAACCAGCAAACGTTTGAACAAACTAACAACCACTTGTTTTCCACTAGTGTAAATTGGATGATGGGTGTCGCCGGGCATGCATCCGGAATCGATATTTGTCTGCTGTTAATAAACATGTCAAAGGGAAGGGCTTGAAAATACAGGTGTTTCATTCGTTTATTCAAACTTATCCGAGTTGATTGCTGGTGTTGGATCTACTCTTCTTTTGCTGGCGTTAATTTGCAAGAAACGATAATAGATCTGCAATTTTAAACATCGATTTATAAAGAATATTTGCGATTTAATACTGACTCACGATTCCGCTACATTCGTTCCACGAAGAGTTTATTTCTCAAATACGGTCAATCCGCTCAAAGATTTTGAATATTTTATAAACTATATTTTATGACTCGTCGCGAGAACGCGAATACATTGGTAATTAGCCGTTTTTGTTTGCCACGATACTGAAATAGCCATTCGCGTTAATTAGCTACGTTACTGTCTTCATCAGCTTTGACATTTCAAATGCGTTGGAAGATTACCGTCGTGGAAACACTCGACTCTATTTTATAGACTGTCGCAAAGAGAGGGAGACGCGATAGATCATTCCCAATTATCCTATCACGATTCGCATTACACGAATATCATTCGTGTCGGCACTTCATTAACGATCGGCCATTTAATTTTCAATTAATTTCAATAAGTTTGTTATAAATTTGAGCGTCGAATAAATAGAACCGATCGCTCTATGATTGCTCCGATGAAGGTGATCCGATCTAATTATCAAGTGGAACTTTGGACAGTCCGCGTTCGAATGTAGATCGGTTTCATGATATCACTCTCTCTCTCTCTCTCTCTTCTGATAATTTATTTTCATTAAAGCAACAATCTTACGATTTATAATCTCTCCGCAAACTATATCTTGCCCGAGCTATTCTTCCATTCGCGTGACAATGGGTCACGAAGTTCGTTCGAATAATGGCTAGAAAGCAAGATAGAGAGAGATAGAGAGAGAGAGAGAGGGAAAGAGAATTCAAACTAAGGAGCAGCTTCGATCGAGGACCAAACTTTGTTCGAGCGTGCCACGATCTTTTCGAAAAAAATCATCCCTTCGACGTCGGAATTAGGAAGTTTCGAGCTCGCTTCTTCGACGAGCTGCGACTTCCCTTCTCTCGGAATCGTGCGATCAACGAGGACGATCTTTCAACGTCGACCGGTAGATGACTTCTCCGATAATACAACGATCCGACTTTGAACGGCTTAAAGATTATTTCGAAAACACTGGCTCGGGGCAGACTCCGTTTGAATCCGTTCAGAATGGGACTCTCTCCGGTCCCCCTTCACCGATTCCGATCCGATCCTCCGCGAAAGTCCGAACTTCCTTCCGTCCGAGGTGTTCGCGTACCGTAACGAAAGCCTTTAACACTGATGGCGTGACACCGGCAAGTTCCCCCTATAGGAAATTCGAACGGTTACTTTGAGGGATATCTCCAAGCAAGGGCGACTTCAGGGGAGCTTAGGTCAACGGCCGAATTAATGTGCAAACTTCAACATAATAGTTGCTCCTCTCGAGGGTCTTAACTATCGAGTGGTTCTCTAAACTCCTTCGGACAAGTTCATTAACTGCTCGCGCACGATATACCATGTTTTTTGTTCTCCCGCATCGTTTGAGAATAATTCCCGGTCGTCGCGATCGGTCGCCGACCGGCACCGGCAGAGCCTACATTTTTCATTGGTCGAATTAACGATTCAGCAGCGGCCGATCAATTTCCGAGAGTCGTCGAGGACGCGATTATTTTCTCTCCCCTGCTCTTCCATCTGCGATCTTGGTCGGCGAGCACCGTTCTAAATCGATCGAGATCGGGTTTCTTCGATTCGTCTCGCTGTTTCTTCTCCCGTTCGTTGACTCGGCTACTGCGCGCCGCGGCCGCCAGACGAGATTCAACCTCGCGAATTGTTTCCGAAAATTGTTGGCGAACGCGGCAACACGAATTACAATCGGGCGTTTCGACGCGTGGCCGAGCATCGACAAAGGAATTCCTGGCGATCGGGGTTAATTACGCCAGCGTTCGTTCGTCGAAAATAAATTACCGCGGATCACATCGTAGGATTCCACGGAAAATTCGTGCGGTCTTGGCGGAATGCCGGCAAGAATCACGCGTCCGCAAGCGCGATTTCCAAATTTTCGCGCGCGTCCTAATCGCAATAACTTTTCACCGTGTGTACGATCGACGGCACATGTGTTATCGCGCTGTTCATCCTCATTAATCGCTCAAACACATGTGAATGGGGGGAGGATCCCGGGGCTCGCGCGATCCATCGAGACGAGCACGGTTGGCTGCGCACTCTGGTCGCTGGTGAATTAATAAAGGTCAGAAATAGTGAGCAGAAATTACGCGCGTAATTTTCACGGTAATTATGTAAAACACAACGGGTTTTGTCGGCCAGCGCTGGCGTTTGTTGCTCGGGAGAATGAACCGGGAGCGATTCGTTCGCTGGCGAAATCAATTAGGCGGGGACAATGGCCGGCGACGCGCGACGATCGTCGCTGCGCATTTGCAAATTGTTTATTATGTATAAATCCGAATTAATGGGCGGTCGGTTGTGTGTATCGATTGACTCTATCAATCTGCCCAGGCTACCATTATAAACGCGTCTCCGAGCGGACTGGAAGGGCAGCAGTTTCGTCGACTACTTTGATATCGATACGTGAAATTTATACACACGAGGATAATTTCCTTCCTTCAGTTTTTAGACAATTCTATTCAGTTTTAGACAATTGATCTTTTTGTTTCGCGCGCCTCGTAACGATCGATCGTCGAGCAGTTTTTGAGTCTCTCTCTCTCTCTCTCTCTCTCTCTCTCTCTCTCTTTGTGCAGTTTTCACGCATCGAAAAATAGCCTGTAAACGTTAACCCCTTGACTATTCGTCAGCGTACATTTCTCAGAAAGTGTATTGAAACAATGAAAACACTGACTTGCACTACGTTAAATCAATATTATTTATTTATTCGTAATCTGTATTGAATTATTGATGCACATACTAAAAATTTAACAGTAACTTTAAGCTTTGTTTCATGACATATATATAATAGGATATGGTACAATTCGAAACATGGGTCAATACATAATTTTACATTAAATTTCGTAATGTCCCTTCTTCCTTTATGTTTTCTACATTTACGTCTTCTTATTATTAATTTGTTACCACACGTTTTCATTTTAAGGATATTAAACGAAATAACTGTAAAATAAATGATATGTGAATTAGAATTCACTTTCACGTCTGATCCAGTATTCTTTGTTGCAATTATTGTTAATATTTGCCGGGCGCCTATAGGCGTCAATAGTAGTCAAAGGGTTAAACCTCTCGTCTTGGGAAGAGCGGCTCGCTTCATAAGGTTGTCGCGAAGCTCTCTCCGATCTCCGTTTCTTGATAAACGCGTCGCTGATATAATTCGCCATTCAACAAGTCTAATATTCGGCAGTCAAACGCAATCTCGAATCAGCGAGAAACGTGACTGTATCGCGCGGCCGACAATAGCGCGGGCTAAATTAGGTACAACTACTCCGTATAGCCTCCGTGCGATAGGTAGATAGCGGATGAAATAATCCTCCGTGTCTATGATAGCTTTGTCGAGAGTCAGACAAGGCTGCCTTTCATCCCCCGTTCCAATGCCCTGTGATTAGCTTAGACAAAAGTAACTCGCCGTCCCGAGTGGATGAATCGAGGCCAACACACACGGAACGTGGTCGCGTTAACCCCTGACAAAAATTACGCGCCCGATCTTTCCGCCTTTCGTTTCATCCGGTTTCCTCTTTTATTTCGTTCGGCGCGCGTCAAACGCGAATAAACACGTCCGCCGAATCAGGCGCGCGGCGAATCTGCTTCGCGAAAAATCAATTTACATTCAATGTTCAATATCCCCTGCCCCGTCCCGCCACCCTTGTATTAAATGGACGCGGCGTTGCCAGTTTTCGGACGCGCAATCGGCGACTCTTTTTGCAACGACGGTGCTCGTGAAATACCTAACGTGTCGAGGCATTTCCACCGCGGACCGGTGAAAATTATTTAAAGCAGCCAGCACCGTCGGTGATTTCATTCTATTCGCTCGTGTCGCGTCCAGCCGAAATGAAAGCAGGCCGAGGCATGCGAAAATAAATCGCCGATGATTGCGGCGGCTCTTTGTTCGTTTGAAACGAGCGGTCGTTCGTTATTACGGGCGTGAAGAATAATCGGCGGTTAACGCGAAGATGGTAAGCGATGGCGAGCAGGAGGCGAGGGCAAGGCGGAGGAAGATTGGGAAGCAGGGAAGCCTCGAGAGTTGTTTCGAGGCGGCAGCGAATAACGCCTCGCGGACATACGAACGTTCCGTGGGCCCGTCGATACTTATTATCGGACGATTTTCATTTTCACTCGGCGCTCGAATTCAACCGAAATGACGCGTTAAACAAGGGTAGCCGAGTTAACGAGTTCTTAATGAAGTTTCGCATCGACGAATAATACAGTTAATCTCGGGCCGCTCTCTCGGCGTGCATTGTAATTCAACGCGATTCAATATATCCGGGCTCGCGTGTAAATTTCAACCGGAATTACAATTTTTTCAGGCTCGCCAATGCGTTCTGCTTCTCAATTCGAGGCGCGCGTGTGTGTGTGTGCATCTGCATCTGCACGTGGATTTTCTGTTAACTGTTTAATTTGTCCGTTTTTTGGTATATATCGAGTTGTCCTCGCGGACAGCCATTCGTCTTCTTGGCTCGTGTGTTTCTCTGCTGTTTTTTATTTTTATGCGCGGGAACGGACGAGTGTGTCAGTCGAAGCGCTGGGAGAAAAATGAAAATCAGTATTCCGAGGACACTCAAGTGCGAGAGACACGTGGAGGAGGCGGGGAGGGGGGGGGAGGGAGAGGGAGAGAGGGTGTCAGCATCGACGCATTCGGTGCCGTGGACACGTTTTGTTCGCCGGCCCCGTGTCAGCTCAGTCAATTAACGTGCCCTCGTCTTTCTGTTTTATTTCCGTTGGTTTTGTTTTGCGCTCGGCGGCACCCCCGCTGCGCCACCGCCACGCACTATCTCTCCGTCTCCGCTTCACTCCGCTACGCTCTTGTCGTACGCGGTCCGCAGCAGCTCGCACTTTGTTTTGATCACGTCACACCGCCAGGTCGTCTACGGATTGTCGGCTTCCCTCGGGATACACGACGCAGCTTTTAATTGCGCTCCCAATTAGTGCACGCGCCCGATCAAGAAGCACTCCACCTGCGGGGCTGTGTTCCCAACGAAACACGTGTCCAATTATCAACTCTCACGATCCCCCAATCATCTCATGGTCTATGGTCTTGCTCCGTTTTAATCCGGGCCTCCTACGATCTACGGTTTCCTCTGCAATTCGCCTGCCTGTGCAAAGACGCCTCCACCTCTTCGCGCGTTTTAATCGCGTTTTTCTCTCCCGATTTTTTTCTTCTCTCGTTTTTCTCTTCTTTTTTTTCTTTTCTTTTTTTTAACCTTTTTCTCGACCTCGCGATTAACAGCCGAATTTCGTATCGTGCGCTTGTCGCTGTTGATTTATTTTGCGGGAAATCTGCAGAGTCGCTTAATAACAAGCTGGTAATCACGTTTCGCAAGGCGAGAACGTTTATCGCCGATCCCGGCCGTTGACTTCGTTAATAACTCCGCTCAAAGGGCAGAGGGAGTCTTTTATTTCCGTTCCCCTTAACGGGTAGCAACCCGATTTTCCTTCCATATTAAGAAGCGTTTATCGACGCTGACCCGACGCCTCTCAACCGAATATCCCTGAAAACACGAAGAGACGTGATTTTCCTTCTCTCAGCGAAACTATGCAAGGGCGCTTTCGCCGTTGCATCGAATTCTCACCGGGATTATGCGAATCGACGTGGATACAGGGCGTATTAAATTTTATTCCGGTAGCATTCCTTCCGGTTCGTAAATTTCCCTCGGAGACATTGTCATGCATCGTGCCGCGCGTCCTCCGCCGCATAACTCCGCGATCCCTTCCAAAGGAGGATTCTCCAGGTATCGTAATGGGCGATCGATAGGCTCGCAAGAACGGGCCCGGGCCACCAGTAAATTCGAGTTAGCGAGCGTTAACTAATTCTTTCGCCGTTCAACTGCACGATCGGACGTCTGTAACGACCGATCACGGCACAAACGCATGAACATCGCGTTTTATTCTCCCGCGAGTACAGCCGTGAATACAGCGAAATTCCGGCTGTTTAGAGAGAGTTGCAAGTACCAGGTGCTATAGCGGCGAATGCTACCCCGTAAAGTACACGCACCTGTAAACGAACAAGCACCCGACGCGAAGCTTAATAAATGCGAAGTTAGCCTGCGTCGTGCCGTTTCCCAGCGGTGCGTGTCGCCATACCGTAATTCGAAAGCTCGCCGGTCGAAATAAAAATATTTCATAGTATTACGAGCGGACCGGCAGGCTATACGCTGGCTACTCGCTAGAGCGTATTATACCGCTGCGTAGTAGTCGCAGCTACTCTTCGATTAACCGGCGGAAATATCTCAGCCGGAGGAAAAATAATGGCTCGGCGAGGCGGCGCGAAAAATTCTCCAACGATGCGCGGATTCTGTGTTTAAAGCAGGGTATAAAAAAAAAAAAAAAAATTTCGTGACTTTTAGTTGTTGTATTTTGACGGTAGGTACGCTCGCAACGCGGATTTTCCCGGCCGCTATCGAAAGGTATTTCGGGAATCGTCGGGTAACGGGTTAATTGCTCCCGCGAAATTGACGTGAAACGTGTCGCCGTCGCGTTGCACGGGACAACGACATCGACGTGGTACTTTATTAACGCCTAAATCCAATGAGACGCGGTGCACCGAATTCGCTTACCGGCGCATTATTAAAGGCGTTGCTTCAACTACAACCGCCAGGCGTTGGTATAAACTAACCTATAGGCTTAATTAAAACTTGCGTCGCTTTGTATTCATCGGTTCTTCGATCGACTATTAAAGACAAACAACCGTGGAATCGGGAACTTTTTGCCTCGCTCCCAACAGATCGAAACTCCCTTCCTCTCCCTTCCACCGAATTCATTCGTTGCTTCTACCAACTTTTTTTTTCATACCGGCAACGACAAGGACGTATATCTTTTATCGGGTGCTCGAGCTCCCGAAGAAGAAACGTTAAATCCCCGACTCGCGTTTGAATCCTTTCCGTCACGTTTTTTCCTCCATTTAGACTTTGCTTTGTCTCGAACGAGCTCGACTCTCGTACTCTCTCTCTCTCTCTCTCTCTTTGAGGGACCATAGACGGATATAGACGAGGTAAAAAATAGAAAGAAAAAGATCATAAGACCATACGAAGTATACTAACTAGCCCGCTTATTATCGCGTATGAGACGACGGATGACATCGGCCGTAGGACGTAGGACAGCGCTAGCTTCGCGACGGGGGTGGCAGAGTGGAATGGCGGTGGGTATAGAGCAGCAGGGACGGCAGGATGACATTAACAAATGACTGCATGGTTGAGCTTCTGCCGCCCATTCCCCTTCCGTCACACCTTGCCTGCTGCAGCCAGCAACCCCTCTAGCTGATTTGTTCTCCCTCTCTCTCCCCCTCTTTGCTCTTCTATCTCCCTCTCTCGGTTCAACCCCTGCGACCGGGCCTCCGCAGCTTAACCGAGCCGGGACCGCGTTTTCGCGAAATCTGGGCAAACTTTTGTCATAAATAAAGGGTAAACAACGCCGTCTACCCTCCCTGAAACCCCCGCTGCTCCAGCCTCGTAAGTCACTCCGTGCGCCCTCCTTGCGTCGTTCGCCTTTCTGACTTCTTCTTCCTTTCAGCCGCGATACCATTCGACGAACTTCCGCCGCTCTCGGAAAGTGCGAGTTCCAAGTCGCGTCTAGATATCGTTTAATTGATACGAACCCGTGCATCTTTTTTTCTTGTCCTCTCCTGTCTCTTGGGTCTTTCTTTCTTTTTTTTTTTTTGTTTTTTTTTTTTTCATTTTCACCGCAGGAACGCAAGTATAACACGAATCGACGATTTCACTCTTGATGTAAGAATCATCTGTTACTCTGTCCTTACCTCTATCCTCGTTTTCTCGAGAAAGGAGATTTCTTCGCGATTACACGTGGCAGATCGACGAGGATCCCGAAGCATTTGTCGCGACTACGCGAGTGTGGCGCGTCCACTTAACGAACGAAAACAAGGGTCGTGACGAGCTATGTCGGATAGGCAGGGAGAAGTAGTAGTAGTAGTAGTAATAGGGGACACGGACGCGTGAGAATGCTCGGCGAGGTCGTTTAATCGCGACGTTCCCGTTGCTCTGGCAGTCCCTTGAAATCATCGGGTTGTAAAGGAATAATAGGAGGGACAAAGGAAAAATCGGTACTTCTCGATGCTCGAGCAAAAAACGGTAACCGGGAATGGAAGAAGACTGAACGCGATGCTTATCTGGTCGTCGTCGGTCGTCGGTCGGGATAATGATTCGATGTTCAACAGGGCTGACGAGACAAGTCTCGATCTAGGAATGGCTCTAGAGAGAGAGAGAGAGAGAGAGAGAGCACGGTATGTCGCACAGGACGGTGCCGGTGAATGAAAAAGCACGGGGGAAACTGTAGCTCGCGCGGGGTGGCGACCAGAAAAAGCCGACTTTCGAGTCTGTTACGTTGTGTCGCGTCACTTTGGCGGATTAATTCCTGGCCGTCAGACAAATAAACTCGGTCTCAATGCACCGGGATCTTCCGTCCGCATTGAGGAGTCTATGCAGATTAATTGAAGTGTAGTAGTCGAGGCAGCGTCGTAATCACGCCGAGCAAAGGGGATGACGAGGATGAATTTGAAGAAAAAGGGGGGGGGG
>CAJDYZ010012019.1:6602-47207 GCA_903986555.1 Heterotrigona itama
GAAAAATGTATCTTACTTGTTGTTCTAAATTAAACTTTTCTTCAATTGGAGATAAGCGCCCACTATTTTTTACTTTATCTACTGGACTAATTAGTTCTTCATATTCTGCCATTTTAGCTATAAGTTCTGAAAATTTTTCATCACTAATTTTTTGTTCCTGCTCAAAAAGTTGTCTTTCTTCTTCTAATTTAGCAGTCCAGTAATCTTCACACTCTTCATATTCTGCCTTTAACATATCAAGACTTCTTTCCAATTCTGCACATTGTTCAATCAATTGCTTTTTTTCCGCAGCATGAGTTGTTTCAATCTCCTTTAACTTCAAATTTAAGGAAACATTTTCAGACAATTCATTTTTTATTAAACTTGAATTAGTCTTTGTACCAACTTCATTAGTAATTTTTGCGCAACTGTTTAAGATATCTTTTTCCTTATTTAATTTCAAATGATCTGCATTTATATGTTCTTCTTTACGAGGAGGATAATCTCTAAGACTTGAAATTTTATTTTGTGATGAACATTTTATATCCTGATTGCTAAAATAATCAACATCATAATTATTATCATTACTATTGGATGTTACTATTCGTTTAGAGTTAAGAAAAACGGAATTCTTATATCTAGAAATAATAAAATCGCTCGTTTTTTCTTCACATTCTGTTTCCATTTCAGATGCAATGCTTTTGATCAATTCAGGCTCTTTGAAAACTTGAGTATTTAAATTAGATTGTAATCTCATAATCATTCCTGATATTTCATCTTTAAATGCACAATTTTCTAATGTACACTTGTTATTATTAACTAAAATACTTTTTAACTGTTTTATAACTATATCTTTAAATTGTTTTAAATCTATCTTTTTACAATTTTGCGCATTATCATTTTCATTGGAATTACAAGATGGCTGTATAGATAAAATAGGATATATATAAATAAACAATTACTATTAATATTAATTGTGATTAAATAATGTGAATTATTAATCATTACTTACAGATATGGAATGTTTAAAAACAACATCTAAGTCATCTTCTTCAATTATAAATGTTTCCTTATCTGAAAATATATTATACATTAATTTTATTACACTAAAAAATAAATATAAAATTTAAATATATGAAATTATTTTTATTACTTTCAGCTTCATTGGATTGTGTATTTTTTGCTGTATGAGTATCAGGAAAATTATTCTGTCTGAAACAATAAAAATTGTATTATTTGTTGAAATTTTTTCTAATGATATTTCTTTGTATGTATTACCTTGTATTTGTAGTATGATCATGCAACTTTAAACTTTCTAATTCTGCTGTAAGTTCATCATTTTGATCTTGTAAAAGAACTGTTTCTGACTGCAACTGTTTGATACGTTCTACCAAATATATAACTTCTTGTTGATGTTTTATTTCTATATTTTGCGACTAAAATTATTCATAATATATGAAATATATAATATAAAATATATAATATAAAAATTACATTATTTCTTTCACTTATAAAAAATCATTTGTATACCTCATCATGCTCTGCCGCTAACATTTTTATTTGAGTTAAAAACTCATTGTTTGATTGTTTAAGTTTTTCAATTTGACTACGAAGATTCTCATTCTCATTTTCTAAAACTTGATTTTCTTGCAACGTATTTACAAATTTATTTCTAATCTCGTAGTTCTCTTTTTGCAATATTTGTATTTGATCTTCCTTTAATTTCAGAATACTAGCACTCATTTCTCGTTCAGAAGTAAGTTGAGTTGAAAGATCTTGTATAGTTTCAGCATGTCGTTGTTCAATCTGTTTTCGTAGATTTTGAACAATTTCTTCTTGTCGGATATGTTGTTCATCAATCTCTTGAGCAAGTGTGTTTGCACGCTCATTAGCTTCTATAATATCAGTACGTAACTTTTCTTTTTCACCATTTACATTTTCTATTACAAGACTAAAAGTATAAGAATATTTAATTAATTAATTAAATTTCTTTTATTGTGGTACTTACTTTAAATTATTAATTAATATAATTATTATTAATTTATTTAGGTTTTAATACTTACTTTAAATTATGTAGTTCTTCTTGATATAGTATAAGAACATCTCGCAATAACATTATATGAGATCGAATTGCAGAATGACCTAATGAGTCATTAAAATTTTTTAGTTCATCACATAAAGTAGTTGTTAAATCAGTTAAAGAAATTTCAGATGTTTTAAAATTCCCATCGGTATTTGAAAGTTTCCACGTATCCAGAAAAGCATCATTCCTTGTAAAACTATTACAAATAGGAATAAAATATTAAATAAAAATTACATAAAATAATAAAGAAATTATAACAGTAATATTATACTGTTATGGTTAACAATTACAATTATAGTACCTAGTCTTGCGAGAAAGATGAGTGTCGAAGTTTCGTTTTCTAAAATCTAATTTAGTTAATTCATTTGTAGATTGGTTATTCTTCTCCAACATTAATTGATCTTCCATTGCCTTATTTTGAAATATAACAAGAAATTCATCCAAACTAATTAATCCATCACAATTCTGATCAAGTTTCTCAAAAATACACTGTGAGATCTGTGCAAAAGTCAATGTAAAAGTTTTAATTATAATAGATAATTAATATATTTTAATTAACTATTTATGAAAGTAAATACTAGATATTTTTGTATATTACATATATACAATATTTTATTTATCTTATTCACTTTAATATCCTTATCAATATAAAGCAAAAAAAGAAACAAAACAAAATCATTTAACTCAGAACAACAAATAATGATTCATAATTTTTCCCTTAAGATTATTTTTTTAAGTTTTTAAGATTATTGACATTTTTCTTACGGAGAAAGTATATTTTTTTATGTATTAATGTGTTTTTCAATTCTTTCAAAAAAAAAAATTATGTATAAAAATGATTAGTTTGAAAGATATTTTAATTTTAATTTCGTTAAATTTATTTATAACAAATAAAGAAAACTGTTTCTACATTCATATTTTTCTTATTTTTCAAACTAATCACTTTTAAATACAATTATCTTAATACTTTTTTACAAAGAATAAAATAGTACATTGACTGAAATATGAAAAATACCTAATCCTACTTAGAAAAATGTATTTGAAAATTCGACTAAATGATCTTGAGAGATAAAAAATCATAAAAATAACAAAAATATTAAGGTAAACAAGATGAAAAAAAACAAATAGTATAAATACATATACGAATAAGTACATATATCCTTTTAATAAATATTTCAAATTCTAACCACTAACAGGTAATAAATAGTATCATGCAATTACTTGTTTTGGAAGAGCTGGAATTCCTAAACAATTAGATATAAAAAAAATTGTTGCAGAGTCTACATTTTCTTTTAAACAGGTATTTATCTTTTCCCATAAACATTTCAACCTATTTTCATTCACTGCCACACCTAAAAATTAGCAACATGTATTTTAATTAAAGATACATTTCTTAAACTGTGAAAAATATAGGAATAGATGATAAATAATATTACCTGTTTTTCCATTTAAAAAATCTACATTAGAACTAGAATTATTAGGTATTAAAGAATTATTAGGTATTAAAGAATTACATTTTTTATTATCTATAATATGTGGATTTGTATCATTTTGTGATTCTATTATATTATCTTTTTCTGCCTTTGTAATTGAATCTTGAGTTTTGTCTAACAAAGTTAATAAAGCAGCTCTAAATTCCTGGAATGATATGGATTGTTTTTCTTGTTTATATTGTTGTATGCATGATCTTAATTCTTCACTCTGTTCCGTCAGATGTAACTTATGGCATAAATTGACCCAATTATCCTCATGTAGTTCAGTTTCTCCTTTTGTTAAACAACTTTGAAACACAGCATAAAGCTGTTGTTCATAAGGATCATTGTTGAGTTCATCCATGGCATATTGAAATTTCTTTTTTTTTTTTATATGTTATAGGGTATAATAGATCTATAATTAAATTATATTAAATATTAATTAAATATTAATTAAAATCTTTAAGATCTAAAAGAAAAATAAGTAGCAATATAATTCAGATCTTGTACACATTTTAGAAATCATATAAAGATATTTGAAAATATATTACTTTATTAATCGTAATTGGTATAGTGAATATTATTTACTCAAATATCAAATTAAACTTAACTTTTAAACGGTTTTAAATCCTTAATATGATAATAAAATAATATTTTAACTGCTAAATAAAATTATATTATCTCTTTTGTAGATAGTAAATAAAAATAAAATAAAATAGATTTCCAAATTAGTATTATCAATTTAATTATTCTTTTATTAATAAATATCATTTTCTTTGAAAATTTCATCTTTTGATGAAAAAATGATATTGATTGTATTATAAAATATTGTAAAATATAAATCAGATAATATATTTCAAAATATGATTTTATTAAACTTATAAATCTTTAGATTTTCAAAATTATACTATATTTATTATATTAAAGATAATATTTCATTATTATGAACTATTACATAGAATACCCCAAATTTAAAAGCTGACGAATAAAAATTGATAATAATAATCAAAACATTATTTGAGGTATTAAATTAGCTAGTTTAAATTTAAATCAATTTCAATTGAAATTTGTTAATATTGGAGAAATAAAAAAAACATTTTAAATGATTAAAATGTATTTAATCAAATATTATAAATATGTATATAACCTAAAATGGTAAAACCTGTATTTGAGATTAATAATTCACAATGTGTACGACAAATTAGGCATATAAACATGTATAGATATTAATGATTCGCACAAGAAATAAATCATTAAGAACTGTAATATTAAGCTTTCGTTACTTTCAAATTGTGTAATGTTGCGAGATCAATTATACTCGCAATAAAGCAATAACGGCGTATAAATGAAAAAATAGTCCTACTCTAAACAAAGAAATTGAAATTTCGAAAGTAATGGAACTTTTTATTCTGAATTTTTTTTATATACAAAATTAAACATCTAAATTATGAAAATGATTATAACCTACCATTAAATTACACGATGGAACTTCATCTATCTGAACCATTCGGACAAATAGTTCATATAACTGGAGTTCATATAATAGGAGTTCACTGTTTCTCCCCACTACTTACAACTTTTCGTTCATACAATAGAAATTCAAATGGGTTGGAGTTCATTTAATCGAGTATTAAATGCAATTTCGTTGCAATAAATTGAGTTCCATCGTAAAGCTAAATTTACGTGCATATATTTATCTTTATTTATCATGTATATATCATGTATTATGTATACGTGAATATATATATTTCATATTCATATTGTCCCTTCTTTTAACTGTTAAATTTAATTTGACAGTTTCAAAAGCTTGAAAATTTCAAAAAATTTCAAAAAATTTCAAATATGTCGTACTATTAAAAAAAAGAAGGAACATTATAAAATATATTAAAATACAATTAAAATATATTAAATACAATAATGAATGATAGATGGCAATATATCGTATCGATACATACATATTTATAATATATGAATGTTAAATTTATAAATTATTTATTTAATGAATTTGAATAGTATAATATTAAAAAAATATTAATAATTATATAATTTATTATCTATTTTATGATAAGTGTATAATGACGCTTTAAAAGTGAATAAATATTATTGAATTTATTAATAACGCTTTTACTCTTAAAATTATTTCATATAAATTATTTATTTGGCGTTCAAAAATTATTGTAAGATATATAAGATTATCATAAAATAGCAATATGATTTAAATATAAATATATTTTACAATATACACTATTGTTATTGCACATAATTCAAAATCACTATGTAGACGTAAATGCGTTTAATATGAAATATTTGTTTGATTTTTAGAAATATATTTCATATTTTCAAGAATTAGAGTAACATGATTATTAAAATAATATTAAAGAGTATAAAATTCAAAATTTAATATTCAAAATTAATAAATATTATTAAAAATAAGGATAAATTACTTTTGCGTTAGCATAAATTATTTTTACGTTACGCATAAAATACACTTCAAATTTAATTTTTGTATTTAATTATACCATTTTACTTTATAAAGAGCAAAATTAAATCCCTATTTTTTTTTTTGCGAAAGATACATAAGGTGTCTTGATTCGTAGTCAACTGACTGGAATTCTACATGTAAAAATGCGTCAAAAGAAAGAATAAAATTTTTTCATTAAAATTTTTATTTTTAAGAAAATTGAGTTTAAAAATTTATCAAATATTGTACTTGAATTTAGCTAATTTTAGATAAAAAGGAATACATAATTGATATGAAGTTATTCTACGTATGAAAATAAATAAAAAACGTAGAATAAAATTTCCCTATAATATGTTTTTGAAAATTTATCAAGTACACGTGTACTCAAAGTAATTTTTAACAAAACATATTCAAAGTTTGTTGAAAAAGAAGCACCTTAAGTGAAAAAGTTATATTTTATATTTTTTTTACTTATTTTTACGCACATCCTCGTACCGATTATTGCCGCCTGTCCAGTAAGAAATTAACTAAATTCAAGTACAATTGTTAAATTTTAGATTTTAATGAAAAAATTTTATTCTTTCTCTTCGATACATTTTTATATGTAGAATCACCTGCCAATCAGTTGATCACGAATCGCGAGACATCCTGATGTCCAATTGGTGAGTTACGTATCTAACATCATTGTAGTCATCGATCTTACTTTGGCGGCAATGCGAATACCTAACGGTAACATTAGCGAACTCACAATCAGTTCTATGTGACTGTTGATCGTTACTACATTAAAGTGAAAGATGGGCATCACTGGTTTACTTCCATTTTTAGAAAAAGCCTCAAAAAGAACGAACGTTAGTCAATTTTCTACTGGTACGGTTGCTATCGATTCTTATTGTTGGTTGCATAAAGGTGTGTTTTCTTGTGCTGAAAAATTATCAATGGGGCAACCAACAGATGCGTAAGAAATTCATGTTGTTTAACTACATTGTTTATCGACACAAATCATTGTTTAATCGTTATTGTATTTCAGATACGTTCGTTATTGTATGAAATTTATAAATATGTTATTATCTCATAAAATAAAACCAATACTTGTATTTGATGGAAGACATTTGCCTGCAAAAGCACAAACCGAACTAAAACGACGAGAGTATGTATAATTCAGTTTTCTTTGAAAAATTGGCTTAAATATTCTATAAAATTAAGATAATTTTTAGAGTAATACTTAATAATTCAAAATCGCAATTGAATATATTAAAAAGTCAAATCAAAAGAATTGATTTGAATCGATAATTAACTTGAAATACACAAGTATGAAAAGTATGAAAGACATGTTTCAAAAATATCAAAAAAAAAAAAAAAAAAACATTAAGCAAATGTACTTACATTTTGAAAGTAATATCTTAAAATAATAACTGTATTGAAAGAACATCAAAATCAAAGGATTTTGAAATGTAAGAGTGAAAAATTACAAAAATAGTATTTAATCATAGTTTTCCAAATGCTATATTTTTTATTATCATTGATCACTAGATAATTTTTTCTTTTCCTTTTAAAATTTATATTCAATTTACATTATCTGAAATATTTTTTGATATTTATTTGAGCCTGTTAAACATTTTGGATAATTATGATGTACATGGCGTACATTAAATAATGTTGAGTTGCACATTAACATTGAACATTTATGTCTTAAAATTGTGCAAAATATATATGCAAACAATATTTTGGAAATGTTTCACAATTTCAATTATATGAATATGTATATGAATACATATATATGTGTGTGTGTATTTATTCACAAAGTTTTCAAAGTCATTACAAAATTAAATAATATTTTCTCTAATATCTTACAACAGTCATTTCAAATATTTTTTTGATTATTTTACAAGATATTTACACATTTTCAGATAAATCTAATTTGTTCATTAAATATAATATATTCATGTATTTATAGATCTAGACAGATAAATCGCCGCAAAGGTATTGAGCTAATGCGAATGGGACAACATGCGGAGGCAAGAAATTTATTAAGAAGATCTATAGATGTTACACATGAAATGGCTCTAGAGTTAATTAAACAATGTCAAAAATTAAATATTGATTGTATTGTAGCACCATATGAAGCAGATGCACAATTAGCATATCTTAATATCAGTGGAATTGCTGATGTTGTTATTACTGAAGATAGTGATTTAACACTATTTGGTTGTAAAAAGGTTTCTATATTTTCTTATATGATTTTAATATTTTTAAAAATTTAATAGAACTGTTTTTACATATTTACCATTGATTCAAATATAAAAATAAATATGTAAATGATTTTATATAATATTCTAAATCACAAAAATATATTCATTTCGTATATTTTATTTTGCAGGTACTGTTTAAAATGGATTTAAATGGTAATGGACTTTTAGTTGATCAACAACAATTGCATCTTGCAATGGGAATACCTTCTGAACATTTTAGTATGGATGATTTCCTTTATATGTGTATTCTATCAGGCTGTGATTACTTGCCATCTCTTCCTGGTATTGGATTGAACAAAGCACGGAAGTTTATAAAAATAAATACAGACTGTGATATACATAGAGTAAATATTTTTGCATGTGTTTTTATAAATTATTTTTTTGATAAAACATTTAGACATAAATATGTATTTATTTTCATAGGCTTTAACTCGACTAGGATCTTATTTAAATATGAAATCTTTAGTTGTTACAAAAGAATATAGAGATTCATTTATATTGGCAGTTATTACTTTTAAGCATCAGTTAATATTTTGTCCTTTAACAAGAAGACAAATTCGTTTAAATTCACCTACATCTGATATAACAAAAGAACAATTATATTATGCTGGTACAGAAATAGATCCAGACATAGCATTACAGCTTGCACTTGGAAACTGTGATCCTTTTACTCTAAAAATGCTTCATAATTTTGATCCTGATCAAATAAGGGTAAATATTGTTTAAAGATATAAGAATATTAATAAAATATTATTTCAAAAGACTTTCTTTAACATCAAATAATATTATTTCAAAATTCTTTTTTTATGAAGTAAATATTAAATACATAAATACACATAATAGATATTAAACATTGAATATTATCAAATGTGGAATTTTATAGAATGAAGTTAATAAATGCAATACATGGGCACAAAAAACAAGACTCTCTCGACATATTAGTATTTGGTCAAAAAAATATGAATTAATGCAAAATCATTTGCAAAAGTCTCTTCAAAAAAAGAATCTTGAGGATTGGTGTACTGTTAATTCAGAAGCAGTTCTTCAAACAAATCGTTTAAAAAAATCTATTTTTGTGAGACAACAAGAGAATTCTGGTATGAAGTTTATTTTATTGTACAATATTATTAGAAATGATAATATAATAACTATTGAATCTAAATAATTAAATGTATTTAATATATTTTTATTAATAATAATTTATTAAGTATAATTTATTAATAATAATTAAATGTACATTAAGTGTATATATATATATATATATAAATATTATTATAGAATGCGAACAATTAAATCAAAAGGAAATATTAGATACATATAAATCTACAAATACAATGGATGTTGAAAATAACCTAGATATAAATGATCTTACTCCTAGTGAAGATGAAGTATCTCCTGTTTTAATTAGAAGAAAAAATCAATTTTCAAAATACTCATCTACTATCAAAACTTCTCCAAGTCTTTTGTGTACAAGTAAAAGTAGAATAAAGGGAAGAAATATAATGCATATTAGGCGAACAATTATAGATGAAGAAACTGTCACAGAGAGTAAATTTTTTGCTACAGATGTTAATCCAAGAAATAATGTTCCAATAAATGATAGTAAAATATATTCAGTTATGAATTCAGATGAAGTTTTAGTAGAAAAAGAAAATATTAAAACAGATAAAAATAAACAGACAAACAATATTAATCTACAACTTTCAATGGAAAGTAATGAACTGGAAAAGGATTCATGTTGTATTGATATTGATGAACAACATAATACTTCATTTATATTAAATGAATACGAAAATGTTGAAACTTCAAACGCTTCTAATTGTGATTTAGAAATATCACATTTAGATATTTCAATGGATGAAAATATAAAAAATAGTAATACAAATAAATTAAACAATATAAATACTTCATTAACATCATTGGAATTTAATACAGATTCCGACTTCTTAGTTCAACAAGGAGATCTAAACATTTCAAATAGTAGATTATGGTCTGATACAAAAGTACTTGTACAATCAAATAATAGAACAAAAAAAAATAAAAGTAAAAATTCTTCAAATTCTCGTATGGTAAATATTACATGGTAAACATTTTTTTAATAAGTGATAATTTACATATTACAAATTATCAGAAATAATATCAAATTTATTAAAATTTAAAAGAATTTTAAAATCAAGAATATTTTAGTTGTTTTAATTTATTTATTTTTAGTATAGATATAAAA
Source organism: Heterotrigona itama (assembly GCA_903986555.1). Lineage (NCBI taxonomy): Eukaryota > Metazoa > Arthropoda > Insecta > Hymenoptera > Apidae > Heterotrigona > Heterotrigona itama. The sequence continues at coordinate 17,071 of CAJDYZ010012019.1, forward strand.
TATATACATATAACACATATAAACACATAAGCATATAAACTATATATATATATACATATACATATGTTTTTTCAGTCTACAAATAACAAAATAAACATGGCAAATAATACACGTCGAAGCCAACATTTGCATTCAGTACAAAGACAACAAAGTTTATTAAGCACCTATGGATTTGAAAAAAAAAGTAAGTGTAACATGCTAAAATTTTGAAACTTTTCTTAATTTAATTAATGATATTATTTATTTATAGAATTACAATCTGTAACACAACATAATTACTGATAGAAATCATATGCCACAACTTTCTTCAATTATTAATTATTACAGTCATATGTATAAAGGATTTTAATATAGTCTTTATAATAACTATAGTACCCTACAATAATTGTTTATAAATACTATATACATATAGACATGTACATATGTTCTTTTTCCTCTTAAAGTGAACATTTCTTCTAAGTAGAATCTCAATTATTTACATTTGATTCCTCCCATGGTCGTGATATACGAATATTTTCCCAATTATCAATATCTAAAGTCTATAAACATGAAGTTAAATATTACTATGACTATATCAAGCGAACTTCTAAATATATGTATCAATATAAAGCACATTTTCTATGATTATTTAATATATTAATACAATTATATTTTTTTAAAAACAATAATATTTTTATAAGTTGCAAAATTTTTACAATATAATTTTATTTAATTGTTTCTAAAGATGTAATACTAAATGTAACACACAGATGTATAATTCATAATGTGCTTTATATATAAATATTGTGTGTTAACCATATTTATCAATATAAATATTCATAACTTTATTTGCATTTTTCGTTTGTGAATATATAAAAATAGCATGCTCTTGTTTCTAGTTTTGACAGACAAACAATTGTATTTGTATAATTGACAAAATTTGACAAAAGTTATAAATATATAACTTGACAAAATTATAAATTTCTTAAGTATATATAATTAATAAATATCAATAAATTTATTAATAAATATAATTTGTTAAAAGAATAGTTAAAATTTTATATTTTTCCTAATGATGAATAAATTAGTATTTAAAGATGTGAGGGAATTTCAGTTCAAATGATAACATTAATATTTAGACGGTAGTAATTAGATCCATTCGAACCTCATCTTAAATGCACAACATTTAATACTCGAAGCGAATTTATAAGAATGATTAGGGCCAAATGATGCTAGTAACTTATGTAGTCAACTTCAAGCATTAATAAAAAGAATTTGTGATATAATTATAAGTTGAAATAATTCTCACCATGAAAAAAATAATATTTTTCATATATTTAATAAATATCCTTTAATCAAAGTTCACTTACTTTCATTAGCTCATATTCCTCTTCGAGAGTACGAGACTTTTTCATTTTAATACCTTGTTTTTTAATTTCTGTATCTAAATCGTGTGACATAATCCTTGGATATTTATATCTGAAAAGATAAAATAATTAAATTAATAAATTTTAATTTTACTAATTTAAATTTAATAAGTTTTATTGCAACATTGAAGTACATACTTTAGGCCTACAAATTCCTGAACAACAAACGAACCTCCTATAACGAGTATCATAAATGGTAAAAACTGCTGAACAAATTTTCCTTTAAAAAATCTCTTCATTTCTAAGGTTATGTACACACAAACATGTATATATCGGTACCCGGTAATTCTAGAAATTATATGTATTACATTGTTATTACTATTTATTAAACAATATTAAAGTTACTAAAATATTATTAATCAAAATTATAAAGTATTAAACGATAATTTTTCAATACAAGTCTACAGTCCAAAGTATATACTTACATGATTGTTAATGTTAGTTATAAAATTTAGAAATGTATATTAAAATCAACATATTTTAATCATATTAAATCATATTGACCTACTAATCAAATAGTTTCTCTACTAAAAGTTTCTGCAAATTTAATGAAAACAAATCAATAAAGTCGATTTTAGATGTAAACGTAATATAGTTTTTCGTGACGATATGTAAAAAAATAAGGATAACACACGGGGTGATGAGTTTACTCCTTGATCAGCTAGTTAATTATTATTTAAATTACAATTATTAAATATATAATATATAAAATCATTATATTTAAATTTATAAATATATTTTCTGTAATTAAATGTTTATTCATTTTATATATAATAATTTTACAAAATTTGAATTTTATTATTTTAACATCATAAATAAAATTATTAAATAAAATTAAATATTAAAATTGTTACAAACATATTAAATAATATATAATAATATATTAAATAATATATAATTTTAAAGAACATATAAAATGTAGTTTGAAAAATACAAATTTCACAATGAAATTTCGTTTAAATTACATTTATGTATGTATATATGTATAGTATAACATTTTTTTTACCGATCTATTTTAAATAAGCTTTTTATAATAAATAATCTTTATAAAAAAGATGTAGATTGACCATATTTACAGTACTATATACAATTATTTTATATTATTTTAATCTTTCTTATATTACGATCATTTATTTATGTACAATATAGCTATTGTTAATAATGATATTATAATATTGTTAAACATAATATATTTTTTCTTTAGTTCAAATAGTTCAAATTAACACATTTTAGCTGATTATGACTACATTACATATGTGTATACATACAATAAAAATCTCCAAAATATGTATGTATATCGACTTGTGTGGATCTTTTAAATAAACATGAAAGTAATGATTACAATTACGTTATTTTAATCTTGTAATTAAATAAATTTACCAATATTATTAATTAGATAATAAGTTATTAGTTAAAAAAAACAAAATAATTCAAACGATTATCAACGAATAAGCGAAATGATTTTAGTTTTACATTTTACTACAGGTTAAGTTGGCGCATAAGATTGTTGTTTTAATTGAAAATTATTTACGTCAGAAATAAAAGAAATTGCAAAATGAATATTTTACCAGGAACAGCGTCTCTTCTAGAAGAACTTGACAGTACGTATTCATAATTGTACGTTTGTTAGGTTATATTAGCGTGTCATCACATTTTTAATTAATAATTAATTTCAAATTAATAATTTTTATAAATATTATATATATAAAAGTATGCATATTTTTACTATACAATATTATATTTCTTATTACTAAAAAATCTATTATTTAAACGTATGATATTTATTATTTATTTTAAACTCATGTAAATCATTAAAATTTTGACAAAATTTATGTATTTTACTTTTTACTTCGGTGAAAGTTATTTTCATTATTATAATATATATGATATATAATTCTGGTTTAGAAAAACTTATGGTTTTACTAAGAGATGGCAGAACTTTAATTGGATATCTTAGAAGTGTTGATCAATTTGCTAATATTGTGCTTCATCGTACAATTGAAAGAATTCATGTTGGTAAAGAATATGGAGATATCCCAAGAGGCATTTTTATTGTCAGAGGAGAAAATGTTGTCCTTTTGGGAGAAATTGTAATTCCTTTGTAACAAAAAATTATGTTATTTAAATATTTTTAATTCATAATGTGTATTAGTTTTCTCACAATTTTAGGACAGAGATAAAGAAAGAGATTTACCGTTAACTGAAGTATCTGTGGATGATATTTTAGACGCACAAAGGCGAGAACAAGAATTAAAACAAGATCAGAAACGATTAATAAATAAAACTCTGAAAGAACGAGGTTTATCATACATACCAGATATGGGTCATGATGATATGTTCTGACCTATATCCACATCCTTGACTACTAATACTTTGTCATCTACATCTTCACATAATTCTGAGGTATATGATACATGTTACACATCATTTTCTTTTTGATAATAATGACAACTTGTGAAATATGAGTATATTATCTAATTGCAAAAATAGGAATAATTATTACTGTAATTTCTTTATGAAACTATAATATAATAGTGAGATGTCAATAATATGAGAATTTATATAGTTTTAGTCTTATTACATTAATCTTGTATTTAATGTGAAAAATGTATGCATTATAATTGTATCATACTTTTAAAGATCTTCAAATTTCTATTGTATACAAATATTATATTTAAATAGAAATCTATTACAACTGATACATAGTATTTTATCAACTATATTACGTAATATATAATATATACACAAATGAACATATTCATTACATTACAGATTTTTAGCAATTGTATATTTTTCTACAATCAGTTTTATATATTTTGTATAAAGAATTCTTGTTTCAATAATTTCCTTGTATTTCAAACTAAAAATAAAGACGAATACACAATAGAAAGAAAGATTTGATTTGATGAAATCATGTGTAAAATATTATTTATATATTATATGTTTAATAAATTTACAAAATATATTGTTACAAGTGTATAAATCCATTTCATGATTCTATTTAGAACATTCTATTTAGAAAATTTAGTATACAGGCCATGAGTAGTAGTAAACTAGTGGCGATTCTACTAGAACAGTGATAATTCTACCTGAAAAAATAAACAAACAATTTAACATAACATTTTTTTATTTGAAGCTTTATTTTCGAGCAAATCTGTATTCATATGATTGAGTGTAATTTGTCTATCATACTATTCTGTCCTTGGTTCTTTCTGTCCATTGAAAATTGAACAGAAGCTATAATTAAAATTAAAATAACAATCGATTTTTGCAAATTACTCATTTTTTTATTGCATTACAGATTATATTAGAAATATCATCCTCATTACTGCAAATGTAATTTGGTCCAACGAATTAAGGGCAAATTAGTGGATTTTAATGTACTTTTGCTTTTTAATTTATCAAATTACTGTACAATTTTTTTGTTCTCATAATATTTTCAACACTTGAATTGAACTTGTTCTTTGATATTTTCTCATGATTTTTCAAATTCGATTTTCTCAAAAACGAGATCTCAGGCGAAAAAGTTTTGAAAAAATATTTCTTATATATATTTTTATGTAGAATCATTTTTAATGCAGTTGTACTACTACTATTTACGGCCTCTGTATATAAAATTTTTTAATTTAAATGGTAGATAAATAATATGTAATAATGACAGATAAATAAAAAATGTATTGTTTTATAATTTTTTGGCAATTAAGTTTTTTTTATATTTGTTTCTACAATATTAAATATACTATTATTAAAATATTAATGAAATGAATTTATTTAAATCTGTACAATATATATTATATTGTACTTTTGTATATCAAAAAATGTGTTACATATATAAATGTATTAATAAAATGATTTTTAAGTTATTGTATTCTTCTTTTTATTATCTATAAAAGATTTTATCAAAATAAATTAATATTTATTATGTTAGTGTACTAACTTTAAAAATTATAAAAATTGATGAAATTCACATATAAATAACTATGAGTCTCAAAGAAATTGTACTGTACAATATGTCAAAAATTTATATATCAGAGCAATCCACATTTTTGAATTGATTTGTTAAAAAAAAAGTTGCCGCAAAATGACTTTTTCTAGAAATTCAATATATGTCAATGGCAAGATCAATTTTTGTTTTTATATAAAAAGCTTCAAAAAAACCGCAAATGAAAAATGATTGAACTTAAAAAATAATTTTAAGATGTTAACTACGAGTGTTTCATAAAAAGTTTCAATTTCGTTAAATTACAATCAACGTATGTATTAATTCTACTAGTTTCTTAAATTGATATTCACAATATAAAATCCATAAATTACATAATCAGATAGAAAGTAAATAGCATACTATTAACAATGAAACAGAACTTCTAAAAGAATGGTACATATCAAAAAGAATATGATTTGATATTACTAATATTAATTTCTGTATTTGGTATGTACTAATTTCTCTATGTAAACGTATACAAAATATTATAGAGATCAATTTTTTTTCTTCTTCAAAATGGAATCGTATTTTATTTTTTAATATGTCACCAAATCATATCTTCTATCATTTGAAATATTTTGTCACATAAAAAGCAATCAGATAATCTTAAAATAAACAATTGGAAACTAATTTGAGGTCGTATAGTTATTTTAGGATTGACAAGAATATTTTTATTACGTACTACCTGATTGTGTATATAGTTATAGATGATTTTTTTAACAAGTTTAACTCTCACAGTTAGCAAAGTGCGATAAAAAAGTTTGATTTTGAACTTCAAGGTGATAGCCAATTTTGAGACTTTTTTTAACAGATTAATATCACTGAATGAGTACACACAAATGTTCAATTACTGATACATAATTTTTCATTACTCCACATAAAGATATATGTAATTGAAATGTGATAATTACATATAATAATAAAACTAATCATAAATACAGACTATATATTAAATATATAAAATAATATATTTAATATATAACAATATAGTAAAAGCAATATAATATATAATAATATAATAAAGTATCATTGTATATATCTTTCAAACAAGAATTTAATCATCATTTTAAAGTATATCTATAGTGAATGTAAATGAAAAAAACTTTCATTTGTTCTTTTTATACACAAAGTTTATTCATATATATATATATATATATATATGAATAATTTAACAAACTATATAGTGTATAAACTTTAGGACAGCATATAAATTAAATGCATTATACTTTAATACAAAATTTGTTCACCATATAAATATTATTAATTTAAAGGTATCACATATTAATATAATACCAATTTTTTTTATTATAAAAATACAGAAGTAATGAAAGCTTTAAAATAAAAAATCAGATAATAAAAGTAAATTTTGAAATTTTGTTTTTATACCATTGACAAATAAACCTATTGATATAATAGGTTTTTATATTAATTTGTTTTTTCAAAGTAAAAGTATTGTTAAAGAGAAAAAATTTACACAAAAATAAAGAAATTAATGTATTATTAAACTACAATATATTTAAACATGTCGATTTTGGCAAATTGTGAATATCTTAAAATGAAGTTTCTTGGAATGCGTCTTTTATTTTCACAGAATTTAATGTTGATTCGCTTAATTGTTTATTTCTGAAACTTTGCCCTGGTATATTATTTAACGTTCTAGATTCTTTTATTGATCTTTTAGAATCATTACGCTGTAAACTAGTTGCTCGTTTTCTTGGTGAACTTGTTACTTCCTCATTTTTTTCCAACGAATTCACACTATTAGTACTACCAGATGCAATACCAGAAGTATCAGATTCTGGTTGATTTCCATTTAAACAACAAAATAAGCTTTCAGAAAGGCCATTCTCATTTAAGATATTTAAATCGGATTCTGATTGTTCGAAATCTCCAGTACGTGACGAAAAACTGAGATCAACAGGACTAGCAGTTAATACACTTCTTGACAATAAATATTCTCTAAATGTGCTTGTTATAGACATGGTACTTTGTTGTTTAATTGCATAACAATCATCTGCAAGTGATGTAACGAATATTCCTTTTTCCATTGTATTTTTATCTAAATTTTCCTTGTCTTCAAAGTTAATAATTTCATTATATACAATTTCGCTGTTTGTGCTATTAGGTTTTTGAGATTCTTCTGGAATTGAAGTACAATTCATTGGGCCAATAATATCAAAGTTTGATTCACGTATGTCATTAGATATATTTTGTTGATTCCAACTATCATTAACAGAAGCAAGATTACATAAATTTGATCCAGAAACCATCATTACTGGTTTTCTAGATCGTGGTGTCATCATTGTTTCCTGTAATAAATGTAAATATTATTAAGTTAAATATAATTAAAAATATAATTAAAAATAATTAAATATAATTTTATAAAATATTATTAAGTTAAATTTACTACAAAGTTATGATATATATGTAAATATAAATAATATAAAAAATATATATCTAAATTTATAAACAATTAGAAAAAGAAACAAATAAAATAATAATAATATTAGAAATAATATTATAAATGCATACCTGCATAGCTTTTGTCATTTTAGTAGCACTTTGTGTAATTGGACTCATGCTTTTATCATTGTTAGTAATAGGAGTTAACACATAGTCATTAGTAACTAAGCTTTTACGTAATAAATTTGATGGCGTTGATGTATGGGTAACATATACATTCCAAAATCTATTTTTTACAATAGGAGATATATGAACACATGCATCATCAGTGTATGACTCCACTTTTGAATATTCCACCATTTTCTTGTTGTCATTGCTACATTTAACTATAGATGCATTTTCTCCAATTGCTCCTGATACTGAAAATGTAAGTTCTGAACTTTGTTTAAATAATTCATTTTGGCTGATTTCATTCAAAGTAGTTTGAGAAGAATATATATGTGGTGGTTCACTGAGTTGTCTAGATAATCTAACAGTATTAATTGCAATATTATTATCTCTTGCTAACTCTTTATTATTAAACTCTTGCAGAGATATGTTTGCATTACTTGACATCGAATTTATAGATTCATCTATATATGATCCTTTATCTGATTTATTTATATTCCAATCATGATATGTGTCATCAACTTGTTCTTCTTTTATATTTACAAATTTCATCAATATAGCCTTTCTCTTACTTTCATAACTTCTTAATTTGGGAGTATTAAGACTACCGGTACTATTACTAATATGTTTAGTATGAAGAAGACTATCATTATTTGTATCATAGTTTTCTATGCTAAGCTCATCGTCTGATTTGCTAAGTAATATTTTTGTTTGAAGTAATGATTTTTCTAGATTCTGTATAATTAAAAACATGCAAATAAAATATATTAATTATGGACTGCTATTATAAATATAATTACATGTTATAGAATTAACATGCTGTTATGAACTTGAAAAATATCAACTATGGAAAATATTACATTGCATATATCTTACCGATGATAATATATTTTCTTCACTATTTGATCTAGTGATATTGCAACCTATATTAATATCAAATTTTTTGTGTCCCAAAATCTTTTTCTGGAATATGTGCTTTTTAATTGAATCTCCCAGACTTTTAGTTCGAAAATGTTTAACTTGTCTAGGTGTGCCTTGACCATTTTCTTTATTAAATTGTTTTACAAGTCTGCGTTTTTTAGCTGATTCTGGCATAGCTTGTATATGAGCATAAAGTTGTGCTAATGCCGCCTGAGTATCTTGCGTAGAATTTGCCTTTGCTGTTAATTTATGATCTACAAAACTGAATACCGTGTGTGCTGTACCTGTTGTATCTGGTATAGATTCATTTAACTGCAATAACAAGTGAATACTTAAATTAATAATTGTTTTTAAGCATTTAATAGTTTTGAAAAAAAAAAAAAAAAAAAAAAAAAAAAAGAAAAACTTACATCTACATTTTTAGGACTCAGCAATTTTCTTTCTTGTTCTACCCAATATGCTCTGATATCTGTAGCTAGTTTTGGTGGAATTTCAAATAGTTCTTTTTCTTTTTTAATCATAAAAGCAACTAAACATGATAAATTCTGAGAATTGATATGTAGAGCTTCCGGTGAAAGTTTTCTTGGGCACATTAGGTGAGGTGTAAAAAGTGTAGCAAGGGTATCACAATTCATTTTATTATTAGATTCAAAACTAGCTGTCTTATTTAAAAGATTCAAGACACACTTAAGTAAAACTCTGTTTATGGATGGTAAAAGTAATAAAATCAATTGCAGAGATCTTAATAATCTTGCATCATTCCCATTTACATCAGAACTACATAATTCTATAATTAATAAAAAATACATTTTCAAATAAAAAAATAAAAATAAAGAAATCAAATGTAACTTAGTTTTTCTTTACCAGCAATTTGACAATGTGTAGGATAATGCAAATCCGTTAACAGTGGTTCTTGTAAATCTGCCAAAAATCCTTTTAATACTGATGCACAATCATGTACACTATATCGGCCATCATTAAGATTCAATGGAATGCCTTGATACAATGCATTTTTTAAATCTTGTTGTCTTGTTAATTTACCAGTACGTCGAAATATTCCTTCTTGTATAATGTCTGTAAATTTTTTGGACATAGAAATATTATTTAAAATATTTTTCAAATAATGTAAATTTGCATAATAGTTTTTACTTACTTTGTTCTTTAGACAAGTATTCTATTAACTGTTTCACTTGATTTATCCCATCTTCAGATAAGCTAGCTCCCTCAATTCCTTTTTGTAAATTAATTGTTGACTTAGGTTTCTTTGAAAAACTTAAGAGACTCCATTTTTTCAGTTTCGTTTTCTCATTGACGCAATCATTGCTATATAACACAATTTTAACATAATTTTAAGATCTATAAAGTTTACTTTAGCAAATAATGAGTTAAATTGTAAAATCAACTTTCAAATTCAAATTTGAAATAACATTATTATCTTACTCTTCGGTATTAAGGTCTAATTCAAATGATAGATGCATTTTGACGAGAGTGTGAAATTGTTCTGGATTGACTTTTCGCATTCTAAAAGCCAATTTACCATCCACACCATCGTTAAAATCTTCCATTGTCAATTCCGTGATAACGACAATTTAAACACGTCCTGACATCTTTAAATTTTATACATATGCTCGTTATCGTTTCGTTAACGGCAGTTATTTTCATTTTGATTGAAAGACTCCTGTTTTATTACAAGTAACATATTCGTGCACGCGCATTTACTAATCATTTTCTACAATGTAATTAAAGTAATAAAATTGCAACATAAAAGATAAATCATAACGCAATATCTTCTTTCATTCGTTTTTCTATATATTCTTCCAGCCAATCCAACAAGTATATTTACCACAAAGTAATAATAACCTTATAGATGCTTATAATAAGAAAAACTATATCTATTCTTTAGCACCATCTGGTGTTATACAGAAGAAATAGAAGTCATTTACATATTATCATTATATTATAAATAACATAACAAATTTCACTTCGTAAAAATAAACAATGATAGAAGATGAATAATTTAATTAAATGCATTTTTTATTAATGATATAAACAGTATTTAATGTTCTACAATAAAGATGATTTTGTATTCAAATTTTGATATTTCTAAAAATACTAAAAAGATTACCTTGATTAAACATCAAATACAAAAACGAAAAATTGTCTTATAATGTATTTATATTTGAAAATTGTTATTTTCAATTAATTGATTTATATTTCTCAATATATTGATACATTTATAATCTCAATATATTGTGCTAAATTGTATATTATTGCAAGATGTTATTTGTAATATATGTATATTTTATATATAATAAAGAAGATGATTGCAAATGTTTAAAAGTCTTTTTTTGTTTATATATAAAATAAAAATATGCAAATGTTAATATTTTAATGTCAATGGAAAAATAATGTAATTACAATATTTAGTTTTTATTTATTTCGTCAAGAAAACATTTATTTCTAAACATTTTACAAAATGTTTGCAATAGTAAATGTTAATTTTATTTTAAATATTTTTTTTTATATTTTTTTCAATTTAATGATATATTAGTTACATACATATATATATATAGTACATATATATATATATGTGTAAGTATTATCATATATATATATATGTGTGTGTAAGTATTATCCGTATCGTTAATTAATTATTGAGTTCCTAAATCAGTTGGCAATAGTTCAAAAGAAATCTTATATTTAAATACAAGCGCATCAGAGCATGAAGAATAACAATTCTATTTTAAATAATTAGATACAATCATTAAACAAATTATAGTCGACAATTAGCCAAATAACATTAATCGATGTCCTATAATTTGTCAAGGTAAACATGTAGATACAAATATAGCCTGATAGGGCCGATACAGATTAGTCCTTTTCGATCGTTTAAATGACTCGTGGTTTGAGGATTTCTTTGATTACTGGTGGCCATATAATATTGCAGGAATAATAAAAATATTACATTGGATTCACGATAACAAAAAATGAGGTTGGCAAACGTAAAACACCTGTGACGATTGTTAGTTCAATGGAATGTGGAAGGGATAACATGGCCACCGCCTGGTGACGTTCGTTCGCCGTCGCTATATCAAATGCTTCCAAAAACAGCTGGTAAACATTTATCGGTATAAGTTTTCACGTGAAAAAACTAGTATTATATCCAGTGAGGAATATAAAGTACGATGATGAACATGTGGAAAGTGCGGGAATTAATGGATAAGGCGTAAGTACAATTAAATCAATTACATGCGATCTAACCTTGCTTTTACTTTTTTCAATGCATTCCATTCTACTTTCGATATGCTGCACGACTTTTCATCTACAATTTCACGTTCGCTGATAGTTACTACATTGTTTAACGCATCGTTCGTCTATTATCGTGAACATGCGTTATATTTATTAAACGTTTCTTCTCTCGAGTAGTTATGGAAAATAAATAAAAGATTCTCTGCCGAACTCTTTTCCGGAACAATATTTTCGTAACAAATATGTTGTGTCATGCACATAGATTGCAGAACATATTTATTTACTTAATCGAATGTAAACTTTAATATCGCGCAATGACAAATTATGTAGAATAGCGAAAAAATAATGTACGTATCTGTGAAAGGATAAAATAAATGTTTTTCTCTTATTTCATTCACAATACGAGTAATTTAATATTTATCTTATATATTTTTTCATTGTTATTACTATTTTTGTATTTTTCGTGAAATTTATTTGTTTTGTCATTGTATATATTTTTGGATATAAATTTCCTTTCAGGAAAGAAAAAAAATTTTTTACGATAAAGCGCATTAATAATTTATCTTTCATTACATAACGTATCTGGTATACATATTTTTGTATTATTTGTTAATGAATAAAAACAGTCTTACGCGAATGTATCGTTTGCAATTATTATTCAAGTTAAATATTTTTTTCTCGTTGTTTACTCCTGTATCTTTATATTTTAAATGGGTCGGTCTTTGATTAAAGATTATTCATTAAAATTGTTCCCTTTTTTTATTTAACAAAAAAAGTACAAGAAAAAGAGAGAATATTGTCTGTACAACAAAAAATTAAATGATAAGCTATTCTTAATCTCACGACTAGGTTACTCTGCTTGATAAGTAAGACTACCCATTGAGAAAGTTTTGAAAAAAGAAAATTAATATATTATACAATTATATTATTATAATATAATATATTTATATCATAATGTATTATAATAGAATTATACAATTTTGTTCGTAAAATCATTTTACGTAACAGTATAGGGCATATCGCATTAATTATTATCTGTTGTATAGAATTACATAAAAACTGTTACCGAATATCGATAGGAAAAATTTTATGGCATCAAGTTCATGAATTGTCGTTTATTAATTCATCTTTTTTCTACCTTGTTCTATTCGAAACAGTGTCAGATTCTACATGATTTTTATATACTATTGAGTTTTGCTTTCATTGAGTTGTATTCGATGCGTGTGTAAAATATTCATAGAAAATTTACATCGTTATCAAAACATATTTCTTTTTCTTTATTTTTTCTCTGTGTAACTATCAAATGTAAGTTATTGTTATTACATTGGTTCTGATTGCATTCTATACGTACGAACATAGTGTTGAATCGAATACATAGTGGTTCTCAAACATGTAGTATCTATCCGTTTTTATATTATGCTACCTCTGATTCTTTCGCTTTTGTTGTTTTTCCTGCAACGCCGGGAAATAGTTCCTACACGTTACTATTGTTTACATGCATTATTTGTTTGAGGTGATAACTCCAGGCTAACTTATGATATTACGATCGAAAACATGAGATTCTTTACGATCTATGAAAATCGAGAAGCGGAAGGACACTATTATCTCTAACAACTCTTTCTGAATACAAATGTAAACTGTAACTGTATATGACTATATATATATATACAAAGATTTCTGATTCCAAGCATGATCGTGTTTAGATGACATGTTATGTATATTGTTATGTACATGTATTCATGATTTTTAAAATACTGGGCAATTTATGTTTTTTATTTTTTTTTTTTATTAACCAAGAAATATTGATGTGAGTTTAATTATCAAATTTATAGGAGGTAAAGATTTATTATAGAGAAAAATATGTTGATTATTCCGTTAATTTTTTGCCAGATTATTATAAATACTTTTATAAACTTTAAATACTTTTATAAACGTTTAATAATAATAAATGAATAAAAACTAGTCGTCACAGTGGTTTCTAAGTTAAATTATTTGTTTGTGTTAAATTATTTGTCCTTTCGTCATTTTTATTATTTGTTAATTGTATACGTTTATAAATATATGTCACATTTTATCATATGAAGTGAAATGTTATATTTTTATATCTAAATTTTTTTTTCGAATAATTCTATATAGATACAAGTCTTAAAAGTTGAACAAAGTTATTACATAATCGAACATTTGTATTAATTTATCTTTTGTTTCTGTTGAATAAATCGATAGAAACGAAAAAATATATTAAATTAATACAAATACATACTATGTATTCAACAAAACCGTGATAAGATAAATGATAATAAAATAAAATTTTTTATGCTAATTGTGTACATCTATAACGATTGAAAAATGAAAGATTATATTGAAACATGTATGTATCGTGCATTTCAATATCAGAATCCTGTACAATTAATCAACTGAAAGTTGAAAACAGAAAAATATTGTGTGCAAGCAGAGGCGTAAAAATATTGCGCAATTCAACAGATATTCACACTAATGTGAAAGTAATTTTACTTTAGAAATGATATTTATTTCACAGTCATGTATATAATATTTCATACAATCTATTTGAAAATTAATACATCACTAGTATATCAGTATAGTATACTAGTATAGTATACTAGTATATATTATTATATGTTTATACACGTTAATGAAAATAAAATATAACCTCACAGGACCAATGTAGTTATGAACTACACAGAAACGGAAGCCAAAGTTCGGGAGGCAACAAATGATGATGCTTGGGGTCCAACAGGTATAAATGCTTGAATAAACATTTAAACAGTTGTTATTAAGTTATAAATATTTAAATTATATCTGTTTTATATTTGTTCTAAGGTAATCATTTAATTTAGTTATAATTATAGCGAATTTTATGATGCACAGTAGTACACAGATATTTATTTATGTAATATTTATAAATGATCAAATTACTAATTATAAGTTATAATTATGATAGTAAGTTTAATGTTATAAAGGTAAAATAATAATTATTGATTTAATTTTATTTTTACTGGTAGCGTAATATTTTTACACACAAGGAGCTCTATAAAATATACATAAATCGTTATTTTCAAAATGAAAAAGCGCCTAGAAATACGTTTTTTAAATTTTATTTTTGTATAATTTTGTATAATTGTATGTTGTAATTATTAATAAATATTATAAAAGTTCTGTTATTAACAATTGATATAATTATTAACAATTGAATAAAAAATTAATTTTTATTATATTGATAATTTCAATTTCGTTCTTAATAATTCATATTAATTCTAATTTGTTATATTATTTAATTGTTTAATTTATATATATTGGAATTTTACTTTTACATGAGTTAAAATATTTTTAATAAAAGTTTTATAAATTTCTCTATTTAATCATTTATGCATTTTATTATGTAATAAATAATAGCTTAATCATGTTATAAATATTAATTTTTATTTACTATTAATTTTATTAATTACTCGCTAATATATATGTATGTATTACATATACGTACATACATTAGCGAAAAACTAACAAAATAATGAAAAATTAATAGATTTATAATATAATATATTGATAATACATCATTTTACGTATTTTCTTGTACAAAAGTTTTTTAAATGTATCATAATTTTATGTTGATTTTTAACGTTTGTTGTCGTTCGACATATGGCGAATTAATTGTATATATTACTTTAGGGGCAATGATGCAAGAACTGGCTCAAGCTACATTCACATACGAGCAATTTCCTGAAGTAATGTCCATGTTGTGGAAAAGGATGTTGCAAGAAAATAAACGAAATTGGCGTCGAACGTACAAGGTAAATCCGTTTCTACTATACATATTTAATTCACGTTACTGAGTAAATAAATAAATATTTTAATAACAAAATTTTCTTAAGATATTTGATTTAAATTATATAAAATTTTTTGTGAAAATTACGTTATAAATTTAAACAAAAATAAAAGATAAAAATTAATAATACATTTATATCCAATGATATGTTATATTTATATTTTTTTATTTTTATAAAATTTTTACTAATATCTTTATTTAAATAATAATATATATTTTCTTGTTTTTAGTCTCTGTTGTTGTTGAATTATCTAGTTCGTAATGGATCAGAACGAGTGGTCACATCATCTAGAGAACATATTTATGATCTTAGATCTTTAGAAAATTATACGTGTATTGATGAATTTGGTAAAGACCAAGGAATAAATATTAGGCACAAAGTCAGAGAATTAATTGATTTCATTCAGGATGATGATAAATTAAGAGAAGAGAGGAAAAAAGCTAAGAAAAATAAAGATAAATATGTAGGTTTATCAAGTGAAGCAATGGGTGTAAGATTTGGCGGAGGGGATAGGTGGACAGATAGATTAAAATGGGATAAAACTAATACAGATACTTATAATGATTGGGATCGCGACAGTAGAGGAAAAAGTTTTGAGGATACAAATAATAGGTAAATATTAAGCTTTCGTTAATAATAATCAAATATCCTTAATATTGTTTATTTTCATTTTTATAATAGTGATGATGGCGAGAGAGAAGATTCCGATAATGATGTTCATCCCAGCCCAAAAAGAGGAGGAAGAGAATACAGAGATACAATGGATAGCATAGATCGCATTAATAAAACTGCTACATCTATAACTTCAACAAATGTTTCACCAGCAAGAGTAACAAGAACTATTAAAAAAGTAGATTTAGGGGCTGCAGCAAATTATGGAAGAGAACAATCTAATGTAAGTAAAGAAACATTACATAAAAGAGATTATTAATTTTATAATAATTTAAGTTGAAAATTACAACTTAAATTTACAGAATGGTATATCTGGATCAAAAAATAATTCTTTATCTACTAAACACAAGAATAAAAATGATATTTTAAATGATATTTTTGATTCTCAAAATGAGAACAATACCAAATCGATTGTTGTTGATGATGATGATAATGATGATGATTTTAATCCAAGAGCAAATACTCAATCTAATGTACAAACTCAGAATGCAAATACAGATTTTGGAGATTTTACTAGTGCATTTGGAAATCCTGCAATAAAAACGAAAGATAGCAATGATGAATTTGCAGATTTTACATCAGCTTTTAACTCTTCTGTTACAATATCTAATCCCCCAATGCAGCCACAACTGCCACAGACACAAGTTAATCTAGTAGGCACAACAATACTAAATATTAATTCAATAACAGATAATGTAAATAATCCGATGTTTATCAATGCCCAACCATTAAATACGTCTTCTTTTACAACTATGCCTCCTACAAATACAGTTTCTCAAAATCCTAATATGAGTAGTAATCTGTTTGATACTTTACAACCACCCAATGATCAGCAATCATTGAACAATAATACAGGTACATTATATACTATTAGTCATTAATTTTTAATTATATATTATTATTTTAAGTAATTTTTTTTATAGATCTTTTATCAGATTTAGATAGCTTAAATTCTTTGAGTACTGGATCTATGGATAGGCGAGTAAACAATACCAATAATACTAATTTGTTTTTGAATATGAGTTCAACATCTGCCACAACTAGCCATGGAGGTAAATATATATTATTTACTAATATAAATGTACCTATGATTTTATGATTTAGTAATACTAATCACTATTTGATATTAACTACTAAACAATAAATCATCAGACAAAAAAAATATTTAAATGTATATATAAAATTTTGATAATGTACATTCTAGTATTACCTATCATAAAATCGAAATTTTAAAACATAAAACATTTTGTTTAGAAAACAATATTTTTTTCATTTTTTTTTGAAAATTACAATTTTTTTTTCTAATTTGAAAAAAAGATTTTTGTTATAAAATTTTGTACATGTTTTAATATTGAAGATATATTTGAAGATAATGTAATGTTCCCAAGAAAGTCTTTCCTTGCAGCAACCAAGGTGGAAAAAAGCATCACTTCAGCTGAAAATCTTTCAAAATATGCTGCAATTCGACTTTTGGAAGAATTATGTTCCATGGGTCCTATCAAAAGTTATAATAGCTTGGAAAAGCTGAAATTATATATTTCTGAATACGTTAAATTCTTACCAGGTCCACTTACTCCACAAAAATACTGTAATCTTGATTTTAATTTAGAAAGTGATTCTATGTTACATGGAAAAATTTTAGAAGAAATTATCAAAAAATTCGATCATAATTGGCCATTACAAGGAAATATTTTAGATCCAATAGTTCACCAATTGATGATTATTGATGGTGCTACATTACCAATATTAGCTGAATCTCTAACTGTTTTAGTTTTTGCTTTGAAAGAAACAGAAAATGAGAGAAAAATTTTTGCTATTTCGATAATTTTGGAACAGTTAGTGAAAAGTGATTCTTTGTTTTCCGTAATAGCAAATGCATGCAAATGTCGATTTGAAAATGTAATGCAAGAAGAAGAATTTAATGAAACATGGCAAAAAACGGTGCAAATTATAATCTCGTTACCTAATCGCGTAGCTAATAAATTAAAAGATAAAATATTTGATTGTTTTCTTCCTCAAAGGTATTTTAAAATTATCAGTTTCCATCTTGCTCATGCAATATCTTTTATAAATATTGGATTACATTACAATATTAAGGTAGAACTAAAATTGCTTTCAGTTTTAATTAGTAAATTGATGATCACTATAAAATCAGAAAATTTGTTATCGTTTATTAATATTTTAGCAGAGTGGTGTTTTGAAAATAAAAATAATGAACGAAATTTAATTCAGAATATATTAGAAATCTTAGATACACGAAGTATAGAGCCACTAGCTGTATTATTTTTGAAACATTGTGATGTAAATCTTGGAGTTTATGAAATTTTTGGTAAAGTGTTGTTAAATTCAAATTGGAAATATACATTAACAACGAAAATACCTTTAATGTGTTATTATAATGATGATAGTTTAGTAATAAATTTAATCTCATATTTAGCACAATTTTTAGATAAAAATCGTATCTTGATCGAATTATTCACGAAACTTTTAGATGTGTGGAGTAATAAAAGTGCTTTAAATCATACCTCCGTAGAACAACACAAGTATATTACAAAATTAATTATTACTTGCGTAAGAAAGTCTAAAAATTATTTAAGCAGGAATGATAAAGATACTATTCAGAGATTACTATTCTCTGGTATATCTATCCATCTCGAATCTACACATATTATTTTAAGAGCGATAGGAATGTCTGTTGGTGAAATTTTCATTGATGAATTATCTGAATCAAAATCTGTACCAAAGCTTTCTTTTGAATATAATATTATGTCTAATGAAGTAATGGATTTAGTACAATCTTTAAAAAACTTAGCTTTAAAACCAACTGTCTTAAGAGAAAAGAAAGAAGATATTAAAAGAAACGAACTAATTTTTAAAGATATTGAATTTAATACATTGGGTGACAAAAAATTGTATGAATTAGGCGTTGAATGTAATCTTTTATCTAAGATAAGTGTAAAAATAAAAGATGATAATAAAGACGAACAAAACATAGCAAAATTAAAGGAATCAACTATGTTGGATAAAGAAATTTTAGAAAATAATATAGACAAGAATAATATCAAAAGTGATTCGGAACTGGATAGTGACGATGATTTAATATCATATGATATGTCTCACGATACAAAAGTCAGTGAAAAATTACGACCAGCGTATCTACGGGATTTACGTGATAATTTAGTAAATGAAAAAAATTCTTCAGACCCAAATATTATTTCAGAATCTTTAGAAATTTGTGAAAGATTGATATTATCACAATTACCAGGTGATGACATATCTTTTGCAATTGAATTACTAGAACTTCTTGTTACACTTAAAGAATCCTGTTATGTAGAAAATTTTGAAGTATTAACATTTAAAGCTTGTGTAGCTATAGTAACTGTCTATCCCAAAGAATGTGCTGAATTTTTATGCAGACAGTTTTATTTAGAAGTAGATAAATATTCTGTAAGTCAACGATTATTTTTTCTTGATATATTAGCAGAATCAGCAAGAAGATTATCGACTATTTCAATTCACGAAAATAAAGAAGATACAATTAACGAACTTAAAATAAAACGAAGAACAAGAGAAATTTCAAATAAAGTGTCGCTTCTTATTAATACTGAGAAAAGTCAACAATACAGAATACTGTACAGTGATGACTTTGATGAATTTGAAAAGTCGGAAGATAAAATAGAAAATTGGCAGGAAATCGTTGAGAAAAGAATTGAATTAAATACAAGAAGATACGCACATAGCACAAAAGCACCTAAAACATTTAAAAATAAATTTGGAAATGTCGTGTCTTCATTTTTTTATCCATTGCTTTATGGTTTTGGCAAACAAGATACTTGTTTGAATAGTGGATTACAAATTTTCACAGATCAAGAAAATATTTTATTAATTCGGTTTTTGAAAACTTTATCTACAATAATGATAGCAGCACAGAATTGTTTACTAGCTCCCAAAATGGGAAAAGAAATTTTAGAATTATCGTGGATTTTGAGATACCATGATGAAGCAAAAGTTAGAATAGCAGTGATAGAAAATATTGCAGCTGTAGTTATTGCAATACCAAAGCATACAATTGTAAATGAATTATTTGAAACTATTATGGAAATAAGACTGTGGCTTTTAGATCTATCTCAGAATGTAATCAATGGTGATCATGACAAAGAATGTAGAAATTTAGGTGCCTCTGTAGTGTCTCTGATTGAGTCTATTATAGGTTTAACATTTAATACATAATTAATAGGATATAATAGGTTTAACATTTAATACATAATTAATAAGATTTAAATTATATTTATAAAGACATTCTTTTAAACAATATAAAAATATTCACAAAATATTTCGCACATATTAAGTTTATTTTTAAAGGTTGCATGTCATTAAGAATATAATATATAAAACAATTTTTTTATCTGTCTTTCATATATTACGTATGAATGAATATTATTTAGGAAACGTAATTTATGTCATACTATATGTTTCATAATATTTTTTATATATAATTTATCTTCCCAACAATATTGTAATAATTTAATATTATACATTAAATAAATAAGAGACAAATATTTTTATCTATTACTGAAGTTTCTAACGATTTTAATCTATTTTATTATCTAATAAGTTATGTAAGTATCAAGTTAAGTAATAAGTTGTAATATTACTAAAATTAAAACAATTGCTATATTCAGGAACAATTGGATTATCGCCAGTTACAAATCTTCTTACTCCTACATCTACTAATTCCAAAAATCAAACATCCAGTAATACAAATATACAAATTGGTTCTACGTGGGCTGGTTCAGGATTAAATATAGATCTTGATAATATAATGGGAAGTAAAGTTAAACATGCAGGACCTGCACCAACAATGAATCAATTAGCAAGCAATAGTCCACAACATCAGGTTAAACTCATGAGTAAGTACCTCATAAATGAAATTTATTTTTTTGGTTGACTTTATTGTTAATAAAATCTTCCTATTTGCAATTATAAAATACAATAAAGCTAATCATTTTAATAAACAGTAATAAACAGCATTATATAGTATTACTATCAATATTTTTTATTAAATATATAATATCTTTTTCAATTTTATTACAAAACATTTTTATAACAAGCATTATATATATTATATATTTTTTTAATTATTATATATAAATTAATAATTTATCAATAATTATTAATTAATAATTAATATATATACAGGATGTTTACGGATTTACTGCATCTTTTCTCGTAAACGGTAGATGCTGTACAAAAATGAAAGAGGGCAAAGTTATACTGTTTTTTATACGCAATATAAAAATCTTCCTAATCATACTGTCTTTTAAAAACTGAAAATGATCTTCAATTCTTTAAATAGAATACTATATTTTTTGTTTTACATTATATGAAAGCGAATATGAAGACGAATTCAATGATGTATCATTCAATGACCTTCACACTTACACAAGGTCAGAAATGAAAGAAATATTTTGAATATTGCATATTGATGTACCTACCGGTGTTTCATGTGTATACAGTTCATGTTCAATATGAATATTTCATATTTTACAGTTTTAGTAGTTTTTTGTTGTGATTAGGTTTGTATTGTTACCTATTGTATACAAAACATACAAAACTATTTGTTAAGATCGTATGATTATTTATGACATGAATATGTTCCACACTCACAAGGAGACCGCAAGGCTGTCCTTATAATGGTGGTATATATTCATAAACCGAAATCTATCAATGTACAAAGTTTCAGCTGAATCCCAGACCCAAAAGCCTTGTGGTCTCCTTGTTAATGTGTGAAATTAAGAATTTTTAGACATTTTTTACATTCCTCAAATATAGCGAAAATTTAGAGAAAATTTAGAAAATCTACAATCAGGCCTTCGATAAATCTAAGTTAGTTTCAAATGCCTCGCTGTTAATGAAAAAATGACAAATGTATTGTTATCATAAATACAAATAGCAGAAACCACCAAAAGTATATTGCGTAGAACATAAAAGTGTATTCTAGCGAGTAGAAGTTATATTGAACATCATCTGTAAGTTAATATGAAACACTGGTAATGTGCAATATTCGACATTATTTCCTTCATTCGTGATCTTGTGTAAGAGTCATTGAATAGGTTGTTGAATTCATCTTCATATTCGCTTTCATATAATGTAAAAAAAAAAAAAAAAATAACATTCCATTTAAAAAATTGAAGAAATCATCTCAAAAAAGTTAGTTCTCAAAAAACAGATAATTGGAAAAAATGTTATGTATCATTGTATTGTGTATAAAAAACAATATAACTTCATCTTCTTTCATTTTTGTACAGCATCTACCGTTTACGAGAAAAAAACATTAGATAATATAATAATATATAATTATATATTTATAATTGTAAACAATAAAATTTCTTATTTGTTTAAATTATCTTAAAAATGATTCATGAAAGTGAACTTTTTATCATAGATAATTTAATTATTTTAGCAACACCAATGAGATATACATCATCAATGATTCAACCACAACAACAGCAACAGCAACATTTAAATCCAGCATTTTTCCCTGCATTTCAATGAAACATTTTTAATAAATAAAAGCTAATATTAGCAAAAATAGAAAACATAAACGAAATAACTTGGAACTAAAAACCAAGGCTTGTTGTAAACAATCTATTTATTTAATAAAAATGGAGATAAATTTTCTATTTTCTGGGCAATGCTGTCTAATTATACAGGGTGCAACTGTAAACAATTGCTATTATAAATGTCAGAACAAAATGATCAATGAAATATATATTGCATAATTATGTGTTCACAAACAGTTAAAAAAAATTTTTCAATTTTTGGATTTTATATATTTTAAGTTGAATAATTTGCTGATGTTTTATGATATGAATTTTGTTACAATTATTTTATTTAAAAATGTAATAAAATTGCAATTTATTAAAAACTAAGTTGCATATAATCATAATGAATGCTAAGTAAAGTACTTGATTAATTTAACATTCTGAACAGCTGCATAGATATATTTGTTAAACTAATAATTCTAGATAAAATGCGTTCCCAAATAACATTCTATAATACGAATGTTATACTTTTTTTGATGAATATTTGTTATTTGAAAATCATGTGGGAACAAATCAGGTAAATTTGTCTTAAATCTTTTATATATAATGTAAATTGAATGAATCAAGATTATGCCTTACATGTATAATATATTATAAGTAATATATGCATGAAAGTGAGTTATAGATACTCGGGAAAAAGATGTAGTATACTACTTTTATTTACTATTTGATATAAGGCATTTTGTTTAATGTTATTCAAATTTTTAAAAAATAGAGAATGTTTTTACAGGGGTTGAATATAGAAAATAAAACTACTGCAGACTTTAGAAGACCGCATTTACATTAACGATTTAAAATGTAAGAATGGTTTCACTTTTCTATTCTAACTATAATTATTTGATAATTGATACTATTCGTCTATAAAAAACAGAAAGATGCAATAATATTACTAATAATAAGTGCTTCCCTACTACAGTTAGTTTTGCACTAGAGAAAAAATGATATAAAATTAGTATTAAAATAAAAAAAAGTATATAATGCAGGATACAAGATTTTATTATTTCTAAAACAAGCACAGAAGCACAAATCAGCGCAATGGGACATTTTTGGTGTTTCAAAAACGCTTCACTCAGCATGGTGATTTAATAATATTATATGTTTATGATTTATTGTAAAATATTTAACTTCGTAGTTATGTAATTATATAGTTATAAAAAATTCATCTTTGTGATTGAATAATGATATTCTACAATTTTTGTAAGATAGATGACAAAAGGAAAAATGAAGTAGCATTTCCTTAGTTCTTTATTACTAATAATGAAGAAATGCATATCTTTTAAGATAATTGTTTATGGGATTCTTAAGAAAAAAAATTATTAATAATTAGACATTAATTAATATATTATTAAGTTCTGTTTAATTTTATGTGTACTGTTTATTCTCAGTAATAGCTTTGCTGCATGATACTGAAATATATCTTAGATATATCTTAGATAACTGAAATATATCTTAGATAACTTGTTGTAGAATGTTTAGATATTAAAATATTTATTCGTGAGAAAATGTTGGAAAAATTGTTTGCATGCTATATTTGTTAGTTTTATTTACTATTACATATATGTGATGTGTTTTACACATATATTTGTAGTAAAATTTTACTTTAATATAGTAAATATAATCCGTTATTTATTGAATAATAGAAATTAAATTTATAAAATATTTCAGAATTTGCAGCAAAGTTGAAATTTATATTTACACATTTTCTTGGATGAATGATTTAGATAATCTATTGCTTATATAATATTCTATATATTAATATCCATAGAACAGGTGCCCTAAATTTATTCTATGTGGTTGAAAGTAGTGTTATGTCTGTATTAAAATTTTATCATTGTGTTATCAAATTTTGTTCAAATCATCTCACAAAGTTGATGTGAAATTAACAGGCTTCTATGCGAGTATCAGAGACTGAATCTTGTAAGGGAAAAATAATCCTTTACATTTTCCATTATTTGAGTATTTTATAAAGTGTACTATTTGGTGTAGATGGGAATATATTTTTAAAGTATTAAGATATATATACATAATATGTATATGTTAGTATATACATATATGTATGTATTATTATACAAATATAAACAAGCATAGTCAATATAAATAAAAACGGTTTCATTATCACTTGAACCGTGTGAGAGGCATGATTACAATCTAGAATTACAGAGGCCTTTATAAAGTCAAGGTAAAAATGATGAAGATTATGGAAGATTATGGAACCTTTTTTTTGTTAGTAAATAAGTTTTATAAATTTTTATACAAAATATTGAAAAATAATTGTATATCCAAAAAGTTTTATTAATTCTAAATTTGAAACAAATAGAAATCATCATTTTAAATCATTTTATTAAAGTACACGTTATTAATTCCTATTTAAGTATGTATTATATTTTTATGATATTTTCGCGCGATGATATTGTTCATTGTACGCTTTATGGATATAACTTAATAACAATTAATTACATTGTTCATTACAAATAAAATTGTATAAAATTTGTAATGTGCTGCTATACATGTGTATGAAATGAATTACAATTATCGGCTAGTCTAAACTAACTTGAAGAAAAAATTTGTATTGTTAGATATTATACACACATGTATATCTAAATTGCATTTATTACAAAAAAACCTTTCAAAATAAGAAGTAACAAATTAAAATTATTAAGCAATATGTAAGTACACGTACGGGTACATATCAATATTAATCGCGCATTTAAACTGCACGGCTATTTATATATGCCTTATAATTTTATGTAAAGATATTACAGACTTGGAAAATTATTGTTCCTCTGATGAAGTGTATTACGTCGTTTATCGGTATATATGTGCGAATGATAACCAGTTACAGCTAATTCGTCGATTTTTGACTGAATATTGTTTACAGTAGTCACGGTAATTGTAATTGTTGATTTCGGTATTTATACTTACATCACAGGTTTATCGTTATTAAATGCTCATTGGTGCTGGTGTTAATATGAATTGTTAACTATTTTTTTTTATTTTTTAATTCTTAACATGATATACCTTTCCCCATATTTGAATTGCCCAATTTATTATCCTGTCCAATTTAACATTTAATTAATTACAATTCTATTTTATTCTAAATTACAATTTTATTTATTTCTGATATAAAATATTGGTATAAAATTTAATTTTAATTTTATATTTTTCTTTTTTTATTTAATCATATTATGCATTTTCATGATTAATTTATGAATATATATTTTTATTTTTTACTATACTTTATTTACTATACTTTAGTAAAATAGAAAGAATAAAATAGAAGTAATTATATTAAAATATAATTTCAAACTGAATGATTTTTTCTAATGTCTATTTTGAGAAAAAAAAACGATAAAAAATTGGAAGATACATATTTCGTAAACATAAATTAAAAAATTGATTTTTCTTTCATTTGACATGAAAGAAAAATAACTTGTTCAGTATACACAGCAAAGTTGATGTTATTATGATTTTAATTTTAATTATAATAAGCAATAAAAGATAAAAATTTGATATTTAAATATTATTACTATAATTTTATAATTAATATACTTTTTAATGTATAAAAAATTAATTTCAATTAATTGGAAAAACAATGAGTTGAATTTAACATTGTATTAAAAATGTATAAGTATACTAATTATAAAAAATTGATTCGTGTTCATTTAGAAGTTCATTTAGAAAATAATTCAAATTTTCAATACAAGTGAAAATATAAACTATCAAAGCGTAGATTTTTAAAATTTAATTAGTTTATTGTATAATTTTATTTAAGAAAAGTTTAGATTTATATTACAAGTATAATTTTGAATTATGAATTTATACGTATGTATATTTTTATTATTACATCTATTATTATTATATCTATACTTATATCTAAAGTTATGCATTTTTTTTTATTTCTGTATAATATCAGGAATAAATATATTTATATTATTCCTAATACTACATATCTTGAAATAAAAAAAAATAGAAAAAGAAATGAAAAAATAATACACATTATATATATCCGTATATCTAAGTAGTAATTTAAGTTATAAAAGATTATATTTTTAATAATTAATAACAATTGTTTTTTCATAAAATAACAGCGCCTATATGCACTGTTTGTAGTCAAAGGGTTAAAGAAAATTTAAAACTCAATCTGCAATATATAGAAAACATATCTTTAAATTAAATCAAGTCAATTATGAATTAAATTTTATAATAGGAATCATTAGATTTTGCTACTAGATTGAAGTTGTTTCAAAAAACATAAATCTCAAAATTATATATTTAATATACAATTTTTACTGATATGAATAAAAAAATCTGATTATAATTATTATAATTAGATATAAAGACAATGTATAAATTTTTTATTCATTTTCATTTATATTTTTTGATTTCTTCTTTTTTTTCTTCTTTATTGGCTCTTCAACTTTTTCTTGTATTCCATTCTCAACAAATCCATTTTCGTTTCCATTTTCTAAAATTTCTTTTTTCCTTTTTTTATCTTTCTTCTTTTTCTTCTTGGATGATTCTTGTTCCACGCTTGCTATTACTTGCGCAGTTTCTTCTAAAGCTTCTTTCATTACATCAATATTTTTTTTAGGTATTTCTCCAGTTTCATAAAATTTTAATCTATCTTCTACTTGTTGTCGTAATTTTTCACCAAATATATTAGTTGGTAAATCAGTGAAACAGTCAATTCTTGATGCTATAGAACATTTATTCGCAAGATATCTTGAAATTCTACCCTTATTTTTTGTACCTGCGCGAGCAATAAATGTCGAATGGTATAGTAGTCCATATTTTGGAGTGTTACCTCTAGTTTTCAAGGCTCTAAACAAAGATTTTTCTGCACCTAATATTTGTACAGTAGAAGCAGGATATTTAGCTAAATTTGTAAGAGATCCGGCATGTGCTATTAATCTGGCTCCTACTTGGTCACCTATTAATGTAGCCAAATTTGGTGCAACTCCTGTCATTTTAGATCTTAAATATTCTGCTAATTGTTTCCTGTAATCAGCCAAAGAAATAACACGAGTTGCAAACATTTCAATATTAAGAAGATCAATAGGACTGATATCCATTCCCATAGATGATTTGGATGCATCGATAATTGCTTGAGCTTTTGCACTGTCCATAACAATTTGTTCTAAAGCTTCTAATTTTTCATCTGTAAATTCTTTTCTGTCTTTTATTAATTTTGCAACTTTGGCATACATATAATTCTCAGGAACTATTTTTAGAAGTTCTGGAAAATGATAACTATACCATTCTCTGTAATTAATAAACATATAATTAATAAACTGAATATCTTATATTTATGGAATATATATATTTATTTTAATAATTACCTTATTCGCATACTAAATGTATTAATATCTTTGTCCAATTGATCTAATAGAGCTATGCTTTGTATGATCATGTTATCCACACGATTGACATTAAATTTAACTTTAGCTCTAGAATAACTATGACCAAGTCCAAGTTGTGCGATTCCAGAACTTTTAGCAGTGAAACCTTTTACTAAATTATGGAAATGAAATCTTATTCCTCTAACAATTTCTGGAATGGCACCAGTGTGATCACATTTTATATCTAACGTTTCAGTAATACTAGCTCCAAGTTTTGGATCTGCTACTCCAAGCACAACTTCGTCTTTTTTTCCAGATTTTGGTATACATGAATCTAAAAACAACTGTAAATCTTCTGGGACAACTCCTTCAGAAATACTATTTATATTTTCCAAAGCTGCTAAAGCAGTTTTAAAGGGTGAAAATCCAATTAATTTCACAACTGAATTAAAGCGAGATAAATCTGTGACAGATGATTCAACTTGAGGAAGTAACATTCCTACCTCTTCGAATTCTTTGACAGAAAAAGTGGCATACCCAGCAGCATGCTCATATAAAACAAAAAGCTTTGACTGAAACAAAAATATTTTATATTTAAAATTACAATAAATTAAAAAAATTATATACGTATACAAGTAATACAACATATTTTATATTTTATTATTTAAATATTTTATAATAAAATATATTAAGAACTGGATTTTAATAAAATTAACCTAAACATTTTCTCGTACAGAAGTACAAAAATGACAAGTTTGGCAGTTTATAATTATATGCTGTGAATATATTGCTACGGCGTAAAAAATAGAAACACAATTCCTTGAGAAATCTCCAAGCATTTTTACGCATATCTTACTCTTTTAAATATATATATTTTTTATTCAAATATTTATTCAAATATATATATTTTTTATATCAAATATTTACCCAAATATATTATTTTCTGATTAATAATTTTTAATGGTGATATATAATATAATTCATTTGAATTTTATTAATAAAATACTTTGTAACATTGCAACAATAAAATGCAATGGTACTTACTATAACGAAGTATTGTCTCATAAAATGCACAAATATAAATAATTTCAGAATGCCGTCATATTAAATAAAATTAATTTAAAGATATAATTAAAATATTAACATACCATGATTTCCTTAATTTATGTTCCATTCACAACTTGCACTAAAGTTCAACACGTTACTACTAACAGGGTTAGAAAACGACCATGTGTTCCGGATATAGTATGAACCATGGACGAGATATATGAATAGATCAAGCATCTTACCATCGACTAACTTGTATAGACCGGACATCAAATGGGATTTCGAGATCCAGGATCTGA
This sequence comes from Heterotrigona itama, assembly GCA_903986555.1. Taxonomy (NCBI): domain Eukaryota; kingdom Metazoa; phylum Arthropoda; class Insecta; order Hymenoptera; family Apidae; genus Heterotrigona; species Heterotrigona itama. The sequence continues at coordinate 47,004 of CAJDYZ010012019.1, forward strand.
AATACCGATCAGAAAAAAAATCACTGGTTTTTAGCGCACTCTACGTTTAGACAATGATGAGTAGAGGAACTAGCGATTGAACCAGCAACATGATTATTAAAACCCATTACAGTGTTCTCAAACTTTCAATACCGAATTGTGAAGCCAGTAACCACAGACGAAGTAACCGAAATCACTCTACTCTGTCCCAGAAAGAAGTCTATC
>CAJDYZ010012020.1:16741-30785 GCA_903986555.1 Heterotrigona itama
CGGTTAACGAAATCTTGCATTACCGTCGACTTTTTGTTTGAAAGAGCACGATTCTCGCAGATACGGGCGGGTTATCTCGCTTTTAATTAAGCGGATTAATATGCGTCCCACTCTGATTATCTCGTCCTCGAGATTTGCGCGAAGTTCTTTCATATTCGTTCGTGTCTTTTTTCTCCGTTTCTCTTTCCTATGCGTCGGAGATATTTTCCAGCGGCCGGTTGCTCAATTACGCGCGCACCGCATGAAAACGATCTTTCGGATTGGATTTCCACGCTGAAAGTGAAACTAACGAAACGAGGGCCTAACGAACGTCATTGCTAATCGGAAGCTTTGCTCGCCACCGTGGCACCTTTTTTCTCCCTCCTCTCTGGCAATCGCGGTATCATGTTCTGCACGTTCACGTGCTCGACGACACACGAGTATTTAGAAAGTATCTTGCCCTGAATACTACGGATTAAGTATCGATTGTTCTTGCTCAATGGGGAATTTTTCAAATGTTTCTCGTACTCGTATTCGAATCTATTTGGTTCTCGTTGCTCTGATGTGCAAGTCTGGAATACCATTGCCATCGATCTCTTTCACTAACGTTCTTTCGATGCATTTACTGCAGAGAGTATTCGTAAAGTAAGTGCGAAAAGAGTTCCACTAACGAAGAGGAACGTTCACGTTAATTCCGCACGAGGAAAATGCGCCACCAACTCACGTGTACCGTTTTATCTCGGATGAAGATAATTAAAACTGTACGCTACATTTAATTCGACACAACTCCAAGCTACCCTGTCGTCCCAACAGAATCAAACTTCAAACTTTGCTCCGTCGCAATTGACATAAACGGTCCCCATGCTGTGACAACGAAGCGACTCGCGCGAAAACGGCCAACAGAGTTGCTAAATACTCACCGGGACGGGGTCGAGGCAGACTGCGGTGTGCACGCTGAGGAGGAACAGCAGGAGGAACAGGAGGGCCGCGTTCGCTCCGAACAGCCGAGCGATCATGCCCGGTGAATCGAGACCTGCCAGTGGGGGCAGCGAGCGCAGACAGTTCGACGACGTCGAGGACGTGCTCGACGACGAAGCGGGCCGGTGCTCCTGTCGCGGATGCATCGCTTCATGATCGCGACGTGCCCGCGTGCTTCTCCCTTCGTCGACGCCGACCTTCCCTCTCTCGCTTCCTCTCCGTTTGCACGGAGGTGACTGCTGCCTCTGTCCTTCTCTCTTGTGTTCGTCTGTTCGTTTCCCTCTTGGCCTCCACCACCGCCGCCAATCCTCCTTCCTCTCCTCCTCGCGCGGCAGAGGAGACCAAGTGCTCGCGCTCGCTCGCGCACGCACGCACGCTTGATTCTACGTGCGTGAACTCGCGGAGTCCGCGCGCGGCTCTATAAATACGGCCGCGCGACTCCACGCGAAGAATTTCAAACAAGCTCGCCGTAAAACACCATGAGTGGAAGAGAACCTCGGGCTCCTCGTGGAGGGGCTAAAAGTCTTTTGCTCTCCACGGTGCTGCTGAATGGTCTTGTGGCACGGGACTCGCTTCAAAGCGGCCACTCGACGCTCGTTAGAAGCTCTCCGCACTCGTCCGTACGCTTCTGAAACCATCGATCAGAGAGGAGCGTGTTATTAGCGTGTTTTTCCGCGATACTCTCGCGCGAGCCAGCTTTCTTTCGCTTGTTAATTTCGCTTGTTAATGTTCGCCGGCTCGCCGACGTCGGCGAGAAAAGTTCTCGAGCCGGTTGTTGCTCGATGGAGCCCGATGATCGCGCGAGGGTAAAATTGGTATGGATTTTACGATGGAATCCGATATTCCCTCGGACTGGAAGAAGCTTGTTGGAGTGCCGGTTGGACTCTGTATCGTCGGGTTTAAGAGGTCTAATTAAAGTGAAGGAAGCAGCGTTCTTCTTCTGGCTCGTTCTTGGGTAATTACCGATGTTCGCTCGCGTATTACGGAGCAATCGGTTTCTGCTGCCTTCGCTAATTGTGCCAACGAGCGACAACGCTCGTAAATTATCGCTAACCGATTAACCGAGGCAAAACGGTCGGTTGTCTATAAATCTCTCTCTGCCGTGCCCCTTTCGTTCGTACGTCCGCGAACTTGCGAGGAATACTTGCGAAGGGGAATATTCGCGGAGTCACGACTTATCCATTCTGAATTACCTGTTCGACGGATGTGAATGGAAAATTGATCGACTCCGCTGGCGAACTTTAACGGTAGAAACAATCAGCGAGTCATTGAATCGACAGTCTGAAGCGGAAGTAGTCGAGTGTGTGTGGGATTACAGTAGGAGGATCCCGCGAGGAGGAGTATACGCGTGTGTGGGATACAGGTGGCGGGGCACGTTCCTCGGCGAAAAGACACCGAGATATTGCGAGCCTCCGCGCAAACTAGCGGTTTGATACACGTTACGATTCTTTATGTAACGCGAAAGCGGATACTATTCACTAGCTATCGTGTCTCTCCTGTTTCGTCGAGAATCGGAGAATCGAGGTGTTGTTAGTCACGAGAGCATCGATCGTTCGCTCGCGTTCTTATCGGAATCTATTATTCAATACTATTACTCGAGCGTGATCGAAATAAAAAAGAAAGGAAAAACGATAAAATGTTATGGACGATGGAAAGGAAGGAATATACGCTTACCTTGTCTATCGTATTCATGCTTGAAATGAATTCACGAGTCGAAGTTTCGTTCAACATTTCGCTTGACAGAGGATACAGTTCGTCGATGTTGCACCAATACCAAAGTTCGTTATTTCCAACATTGAGGAAAATTCTTCTCTCTAAGGTTGAATAAGTAAACGACGAGACACTGTAAGAGAGTTTCGACTAATCAACGTCTGCTGACTTTGAACGGAATTAGAGTCGACGCACAACCATGGAACGGTCCGTTCTCCAGCCGGCGAAACTATTCAAGTTGAAGCGAGCGGCGTGCCAACGGCCGATATTTTTAGTCCTCCTTGCCTCCACCATCTGTCTTCGAGTTTGGATTTCCTGATCGTTTTAGACGCACCGTCGAGACGGCGCGGTGCACACGATGTCGATTATTATACCATTGCCGTAGACACTTGGCGCTTCTCTACCGGTTCACACGGTTCTCTGTCATCCTTCAAACAGAGGTGGCCAGTTCTTCGACTGGCCGACGATCGTTCGAAAGGCAACGTCGATCGCAACGTCGATTTTTGTCCTTTTCTCTTTTTCAAGAGTCGTCTCTTATCGCGCACTTGAAAGCTCTTGCTAATTGAGTTTCTTTGTTCGTACGGTGGAGAACGTCTTGTCAGGTGTTATTAACGAGCAGGAAGTACAAAGTCGATCGTGAAGGAGACAAGCAGCTGGCTATGCCGGAGCTTGTCGAGCACACGCACGTGGCTCCAAGCCGACTGACGAGATACACGCGCGAGGAAGTATCAACAGAGGCTGAGAGGAGTGGCTACCAAGCGAAGCGGAAGTGGAGGGTGATTCTGCGGCGGTTGCAGTAGTGGGGTGCACTCTGATAGGGGGTATTCTCGGTGGATTCTTCGTGAAGAGACACTTGGGACCACGATGGGGCTACGAACACCACTCGTTCTCGAAGAGCATCGAACCGAAGATGGAATTGGACAGAGTTATGCTTGGTTCTAATAAGGATAACTTGGTTCGCGTGTGTATAATGTATATGACGAAAGCGCAAAGCTTTTAACGAACAATCGTCGTCATTGAGTCGGATGAACATTTTAGGAACGTCTCGAGAGAAGGGAGCAATTTTCTCGTGAAAGGCCACGATGGTAAGATGTATTTTAACGTCAATCTTCTACATAATAGTCTTGGTTGAAGGATATAGGTCATTCGTTACGCACCTCTTACGAAATGACAATAAAACGTGCACGATAAATATGGAAGTGTTGTGACGTTACGACTAGGAATAACTAGAATGATTCAATGCTGATCGTAATCGTGGTTAAATTGTCCAGAAAAAAAAAATATATATATATATATATGTATATGCCGTCTGATCGACAGAACGACTTAGGATTTTTTTCTCGAACGATGATCGATTGATACTCGGTGAGCACGCAAGCGTTTTGTTTTTCGTTTGGGTGAAATAATGGGTGTCAGATCGTATGGAAATATCAGCTTGGAAATATCAATCAACGAGATAATTCTTAACGCAATCACGTAATTCAAAGATCCATTCTTCTGGCAGCTGGACCAGAAAGGAGAAGATAGGCCAGGGTCGTTTGAAAGATTCGATTTAATGACACAACGACGTTCCCTAGCGGAATATCTTTGCGGTTTGGCCACGCCCAAACCTCCGCGAAGATTATAGGAAATTACCCGATTTTTGGGAGAAAAAATTGACCTCGAGCCGCGGCTCTTAAAACGGCCGATTTCATAGCAGAAATAAGGACCATTTTCCCTCTCTGAAGCGGCCTTCATGCCGAACACGAATTCTTCTTCGTGAGCGTTCTTCGTCGTTTATTTTCGAGAATATGTCGACGCTCGACAGACTGGAAATTATACCACGTGCATTGAGCTTTAAACATTTCACTGATTTCGTTCTTATCGTTTAATTGAAACAGCACCATCCACGGTGGGAGAATCTGCTGGCTTTCGGAATTAATTCCCACGCGAGCAACCGCGAGACGAGACAGGCTCGCGTCCCGATTGTAGACCTGTGTCCTTTTAAAGTTAAAGAGACTGTGAATGCCGCAGGAACCTAAGGGACATCGGTATATAAATCAACGTCTGTCTCAACGGTGAGAGCAAAAGAGAGAGAAAGAAAGAGGCAGACAACGAAGAGACGCGAGCCGCAGACAAGAGAGTCCGAGGCTCTCTCGGCTACTTATGCTAATGCCGGCAAATCAATTTATTTATATTTATTTATAGCATTCAAATGTCTCCTCGGGACCAGGTCGTATCTTGTTTCGTTCATGGACCACCCGCAAACGAGAATCAATTTTGTCGCGGGCTATCGCAACATTACGAGGACAATGTAGAAATCGGCACGATTGTCACCGGGTTTCGATTGTTTCTCATGTCCAGTTTGAGGCGAAAGTGCGACGACACGATCGCTTATCGATTTCAAAAGACTAAAAATTCTCGAAGATTCAATTATTTGGAAATTAAAAAATTTAGTCTCTCGGAATTTTGGGAGATCTCTTGAAAATTGAGAAATCCAAATTCTAATTGAAAATTCGAAAAGCCAAAGAATCGAGAAAAATCTTTGACAGATATGGAGCTTTGAAAGTTTAAACATTAACAATCAAAAAGTATAGGTATAGACTGCGTTTTGCAGTGATACGTGAAATTTAGATAAGAATAATCATCGACATTTGTTAAATGTCAGAGATTTGTGCTATCGCTCGAATAAATTATGCATTGCAAGTATTTCAATTAAGCGTGTTGATCGCTGTTTCACGGTGCATTCTTTCGTGACTAGAGTCGCGACTATTAAATTAAGACTGTATTTCACCGAATATCTCATGAATCGGGCGCGGCTCGATTCGGAATTTAGTCACGTGATCCGAAGGAGGACGAACTTGCACGAACTGTTCAGTAGCGTACCAACGCATCTTGTAGTTAAAGTGTTGGTTTATTTTATTTTTTATGAGTATCACAATGAATTACTCATTGTACCTACAGAAATGTTTATTTGACTAAATTTCTCATATATTTTAATAGTATGTTTTGTTACTAAACATTATCATAGTACTTAATTACTAAACATGACCCATATATAATTTCGATTTGAAAGAAAATTTATTTAATCGAAGATAAATTTTAAATCTATTTGTTTTTACTGGATGTTCATCCATATTTTATTTGCAATTGCAAAATATTTGCTATGTCAGCCCTGTTACGATAACAGTTGGTTAGTGGCGTAGTCACTCGTAACTTGTAGGCGTGGGCAGTCGGAGTAATTAATCGTTACGACTTGACGCGAGTTTTGAAGTTCTCATAAAGTGATCTCCAATTCCCAAGAGAATGGCCAATGAAACAAGCTTTCCTATTTTATTATCAGTATTATTCGTTCTCTGTTGCATTCAGCAAGGTAAACATTATTTTTCAAATTTAATCGTTTGACTTTCTATTTTAACCTCAAAATAGTCATGAAACATAAACCATAAAACAAATAACTTTACACAATTTCTTCGCATTATCAAAACAACAGTCGTGTAAAATATTCGTTGCTTCAATGTATTATGCAAATGCGTATAGTATAAATAAACAGTATTTGATTATGTGCAAGAAACACCGAATAATTTTCCCTCTGTAAACAGATAACAATAATCTCTGCTGTATGTTTTTGCAGGATTATCTATCAAGTGCTGGGTTTGCAGGTCTGATTCTGATCCAAAATGTGCAGATCCATTTGATAATACCACTGTACCGATAACTGACTGTAAACAAGAACCTGACTTAGAACATTTGCCAGGTGTAAGGCCTACCATGTGTCGTAAAATTCGTCAGAAAGGTGTGTGTGAATAAGTTCAAAATTTCACATAGCATGGTAACCAAATTTGCAGGGATTGTTATAAGTTAGTTTTTATTTTAATCCTTAGTCAACGGGGAATGGAGATATTTTCGTACTTGTGCTTATATGGGAGAACCAGGAATTGAGGGGGATGAGAGATTTTGCCTTATGAGAACAGGGACGTACAATATATTTATGGAATATTGCACTTGCAATAGCAAAGATGGCTGCAATACAGCCTCGTACAATCATGGGAGCATATTTGCTTCAATGATAGGTTTAGCAATTTCCTTAAGATACGTACTTGTTTATACTTAACAATCTCAACCAAAGACTATTGATAGATCTGATTAGACAACGTCTATTTAAACATATTTTTTTATGATATAAAGATTCGTTTGTACTTACTAATTCTTCTTGACAATTGTATGATGTGAACTTCAGGGAAGTAGCATATTTCACGTGAAAATTAGACTGATTATTTCACAAAACTATTTTATACCATTGACCGATTCTTTTTTTATAAGCATTTTAAAGTGCCTCTTTGTGCCTTACTAGAAAGATGATAACAATCAAGATTTTTAAGACATTTTTTAGTAATTTTAGAATATTGCAGATACATTTTTATCTTTTCTTAGAGCATTGCAATTTTTTATAGAAATATATTTTTAATAATTTTTAATACAAACATATATATATATATATGCTAGTATCATACATATGTATGCTTTAATTTAGATTACTTGCGTAGTACAAAAGAAAAATATATTGATCAAATGTATTGAATTAACACTAATATTTAGCACAGTACAAGCAATATTGTAAATTCCGTCCATTATCAAATCATAAACGTAATGTTAGTATAAAACGATTGTGCTTCTTATATTTTTATATGCATTTTCTACAAGTATAATTAATTATTAAATAACAGAAAAGTATGATTGATTGTATAATGAATCATTCTTTTATACGTTTGTACATGTGTATGATAAAAAAAAAAAAGGAGAATGAATAAAGATCTATGGAAAACATTAAGTGTAAGAAAATAAAGATCATCCTTTATGTATAACGACAGGTGTATTACATATAAAATATATCTCTGTTATACAAATGTGTGTGTTAATACAAATCTTTTGGTGTGACTGTTTAGGCGTTAAACATATTTCTCGAAATACAGTTAATTTCCGTAACAAAATACATATACAATTAATTACAGCAATATAAATAATCTATTACAATAATTATATACGGTATATATTAATACGTTAATACCCACATTGATGCTTACAATTGAGACAATGAGCGAATTAAATATATGTCACTATCAGTTCTACCAAACAAATTCAAAAAATTCATAATATAAAATACTTTTCCACTGATTTTGTAGCTCATCTTAAAAATATTTCAATACAGAGATCTAAAATAAAAACGCGTCACTATATTATACGTCGTACTTTACTTATCAGTTAAAAATTTGTTGCTTGCAATTCTTTCTGGCACGGAATTTAGTCGATCCCTTCGTTTATTCCTTTCATCATTAAGATTCTGTGAATGTCGCATTTGTTTCTATCAAAATATATATTTCTATACTGGTAGGCACTTATTGGACGGTTCCATCATTCCGATCCTTGACAGAAACTTTCAACCAAAGTTACGATCGCGATTTTTCTACCTTGGAATCGGGGACGGTTGAGTAAAACGATCGATATGTACAAACAAATGGATAAAATACTTTTGTCCAAGTATGTCGCCTCGCGGCAAAATCATAAGATCCAGTGAAAATGAAATCAAGCGAAAATAAATTTCACGAATAGCTGATATACGAAAGTATGTAGTTTCGTATCCATAGATGTTCGTCTAAGTATATTCTTCGGAACTACGCTATCGATCACGCGTTTACATATTCATAATGTTAGCACGAATCGAAAGTAGGTTCACGCTCGAAGGAAAACCAAGTTTATTGATCTGTTCGCGTTTCTGGTTTTCACTCGAATGCCTGCCATTTCGTTATCTGTTGTCCTGATTTCGATAGAGCTTGTTTCCATTGTTCCCCATAGGTTCCACCTACATCTGATCCGATTGCAAAATGGCCAACGGTGGTTTTCTTCCCTGAAATAACACGAAACCATTCGTAACCAGGAAATTAAATCGATTAAAAAGTAGTCGGTAAAATTTTCGCAACCTAGGTGGAGCAGCTAATGTATGGCTCACCTAATTTATTTTTTGAGACGAATTTAACAACGAAGCTAACATCTTTCAGTGCCCCCTGATACGGATTATCCGCGATCACTCTCGCCAGATCTGGCGCGAATTTCATCGAAACGCACGGCGCGAAACGATCGCTTTTCCAGAAGTGAGTCACTCTTCCATTGTCTACCACAGACATCTTGATATACATCTGTCCTTTCAAGGCCTCGTGCTCGTGCATCGTCTGTAACGAGCATCTCAGACGATGCAGAGACAATATCAGTCTTTCGCTACCCTCCTCATTCTTATTGGTCTTCTCTTGGCACAGTGACAACTCTACTTGGCCTTTCTTATTTTCCTTCTGCAACAGCGATAAGAAAAAATAATTTAACACGGTATAGTGTACGTGTAGCTCGTACAATCAGTATTGTGTTATGCTACGGTTGTATGATATATGCATCGGAAAATTTCTGAGAATTTACCCTTTCTTCGGCTCCAGATATGCCACTGGCGATCGGTCGCAACGGTCTCCACATGTCACCAGTCGACACATCGCTCGGATGCTTTGATTTGGGCGGCTTCACGTTGAAGTTCTTCGGGTCCAAGGAGATCGTCGTGGCACCTATAGTTCGCCTCTTATCGAACAATTTCCTCTCAGTGGTGGTAGTCTCCGCCGATTTGTCCGTTCCTTTGTTGAAGAACTGACTGAACAATTTATTCTTCGTTGGCTCCTGGTTCTCGCAGGAGGCACCCTGGCCATCTTTCTTCTTGCTCCCTTTCTTCGGAGATTCCTTGCTGGGGGACGAGGCCTTCTCCTCCTTCTTCTCGGTCGCTATCAACGGTTTGTCCTCGAGAATCGCGTACAACGTGGCCACGATGAACCTGGATCCATTGATCTCCTCCTCGACCACCTTCGTTTTACCGAACTTCTGTTTCGTCTCCTTGCGCAGAGGAAACGTAAATTCCTCGTTCCACTGCGGCCACGACTCGTTCTTCGACGTTGTCTCGAACTTCTCCTTTCCCGGTATCAGCTTCACCTGGAATAGAAACGACTTGCTCTCATTCCTGCTCGAGTTTCTCTCTGATACGTAAACGGCTCGCAGCGCGCAGTGAATAACTAATTGCTTCGAACAGGAACGTTTCCATCGATTGTGTGCGAAACGTTCGCGAAGCTTATCAGCATCAACCAGCCACGAACGGTTCACGTGGAATTTTTTATTCTACGCCGTTCTTCCCATCGTTACTCACTCATCTATGCGCAATTTTAATTATGCAGTCCAGCCAACGTCAGAATTCTTCACAAACAACGATCGGGAACATCGTTCTCCTCTTGGCATACAAAGAAAGTGGAGAAATCGATCGTGGAAATAAGAAAACCGCGGTCGCGCCGCGGGCAGAGTTTAGATTTCAACTCGACCATTGTAATTAATATATTTCAAACGTATCGTGCGCGGAGATAAGGGCAGACGTGGCACGATTCCTCGTTGTCTTCTAAGATTCGTGAGCCAATAAGCGGTTTTGAATTGGACGCGCGGGTTTCGTGCGATGGATGATTCCTTCGAGTTACGTAACGATAGATAATGATAGGAAAGACCGCCGAGATATCGAGTCTGTTGTACATGTATATTGTACATACCTTGACTACGTAGCTGTTGACTCGGGTGAAACCAAAATTTTGTGGCAAATGACGAGCGCCCAGCACAGTCACGTGCAACGCCTTCTCGTTGATCGAATGAACGATCCTAATGCCCACTTCCGGCTCCAGATTCACCGTACGATCCAACGGCGTGGACACGGTCTTCAGACTTGTATCTATAAAACTTTTGATCCTCGCTAAAGCCATTCTCGACGCGTGTTGCTGAATATTTTCGTCGTGAATCTGTGCGTTCTTATCGGTTCCGAGGGATCAGTGATAACTCATGATTTGGGCAATGATAACTCATGAGTTCATCAACGGTACAGTATTTTCCTCAACTGCGAACAGAAGAAGGCAAAGTGTCGTTAAAATTGCAAAGAACGATAACCTGGCGAAGCGATACACCTGGCGTGCTCAAAAATCTCTCTTAGAACAGTTTGCTTTCGTTATCTAGCGTGTACTTTAATCCATAAATAGGCGCATTTTTTTTTCCTTTTTTTTTTCTTTTTTTACTTGACGAACGATCTACGTCATTGTCGTTGACAATAATCGAACTCGCGTCAGAGTTTACCGCGCTTCGGTGCAACGTTCTTCGCGGTTCTGGACGAGCGATAAGAAGCAAGCGGAAACGGTCGAGCTACGATCAACGTCGATGAATAACGGTATATTTCAAAGAGGCTCGCTGATCGTGAAGCTTCGTGCCAGACTTCGAGCAAAACTGTAACGCCTATTCTCGAGCAAACTTGACCAGAAAAACAGGACAGGTATATCTGTCAGCTGTTCCGTCCGATGCGCTCCGTCCTCATAAATCCACGATCCCGAGTTATATTAAGAACACGAAAGAAATCTATTCGAAGAGGTGCATCCCACCAGCGATCGAACTTTCTCCGGCTTGGAGAGGAAAATTGTCCCAGTCACCGGGCGTTGTCATCTGTTCGTTACGAGGAAAGACCGCTTGGAAACAGCGATATAATACCTACCTACCATAATCACGATGATTGACGACCGGCTGTGTGTGGTGTAGCGTGGCTCGCGAAGAACTGGCCGGTTTCTCGACGAAGCACGTTGCCAAGGAACGTTCACTGGGCGCGTCTGGCAGTGAATATTTACGACGAAGCGTCAGATCACCGTTTCCATGACCGCAACGGCGAACGTAAACACGTTATAGTTGGATAAAAGGTTGCGTGTCTTTCACTGACGATGTACCGCGTCGCCACGCGGTTCGGTCGCGATCCTTTCAGGCCTGTTGCGCATCATGCAGCTCGTTCGAGGCGAAACCACGTCAAACTCACCGAGGACCACTGATGCGAATCTTCCGATGCGTGGGTACGTAGAAGTGGCGCGTGTTCGGGAATTAAAAGCAATCACACCGTTGAATCGGCACCTCCAGCTTCGAACGACGCGCTCCCGTGGTATGCAGCCTGCGCTTTCGCGTGGGTTCCCTTTATAAGGCGGCAGACTGCAGGCCAGGGACGGAGTATTTTCAAGGCACTATTCTCCGGGCACCCGTGCTGCGACATAGAATTTTGCTTTCGTTGAGAAGGTTCTTGGAATCGTGTAAACAGCTTGTGAATACGAAAAGGCATTAAATTGTGAATATGAATATGGAATTGTACAAACGTGAGAAATAAACGAATAAGGAAGATTATATGTTATAGATATAAGGGTAAGAGTGAATGTGAAAGAGTGTATTGGTTGATGAGATTGATAGGATAATGTGAATGATTAGTGTATTTGTATTATTCCGTTCATAATGTGTGTTATTATTGTATTGACAGGAATGATATAATCTTCAATATTCAATTTTACATGATTTACAGTTCTGCAGACGTTTATAAATATTCATATAGTACTAATAAATAATACAAATGTAAGGAACAGATTTTTTTAATCGATTATGAATGTTTCTTCTAAGTATATTTTATGTCAAAATGTCACATCTCATCATTCTTCGAGTCAATTGTATTTATTGCTCCGAAAAATTTTGATGCAAGAGGACCAGGCACGTAGAATTGTGCTTACGCTACTGTTGCAAAAAACTGGCCAGTCGTACTAAAGTAGAGGCCCTACTCTTACACTTCATCGTACAATCTTTATAGACTTTACTCGGTTCCTGACGCCTGTTGCGCACACAAGGTCGCGCATTCATGTGCGTGTGTATGTGTGTAACTGTGTGCCTGTACGTATACATGAAACGTGTGCGCAAGTAAATACGACGTGGTGAATGAGAGTGTATAAATACAGTGTCGTACGAACGACAAACTGAGCCCTTTATCCCATAACTCTGTTAATTACAAATTAAATGTATTATAATGATAAATTAATCGAATTAAAAAAATATTAAAAGATGTTGATATATATATTTGAAAAAAAATTCGTATAATTTTCTATTTACTTTATCACTTACGCTTTTCCATCTTCCAATTAATATTCAATAGTTAGATTTGGAATTACTGATAGTTAGAAGAATCAGATTACTTATTGTGTCGTATTGGATTTATATCAAGTATTTTTATTATTAAAAGAAATAATCAAAAAGATGGGGAACAATAAAAGGATGCGACATTAAATTGACGCGCAGTAGATCTAATTGTAATGTGTAACAATATCAGACAAACAAGAGAATGGAATGCAGCACAATGCATTGTGTTGCATAAAAAACAAATCTCGAGCATAATCGCGGCGTCATGAATGTGATGAATATAAATGTATAAAAAAGGCAATATATCTTTTCTAATTTTCTTAATTTGAATTTTTGGATTCAGTACGTATATCTCGGTTTTGTGAATCTAAGTAATTATTCACGTACATATTTCAAACTTTTTACTTTACTTTCGTGGGCTTGTTTTCTCGTTAAGATTATTTGCTTGTATTTTATAATGTATGATAACTATTTGAATTATCAGTATTTTGTTTTATAGTTTAGTGGGAGTGAGATGATTCACATCTTTAGAGATTCTATCAGTATGTCAGTCAGTACGCACTTAGAGTTTTACTCTACGCATAATAAACTACATTGATTACACGTGATGACATGCAAGGATACGTGTAATAGATGTATTGGCATTTATTGTTGAGCAACTGTGGCTGTCATGCTTAGAGTTATATGGGGAGGTGTTACTTAACCTCAAAACGAAATGACACTGCTACGAAAAGCATTTAATGAATTACTAACTTGCCAGTAAATGACAAAACGGTCAAAGAGTCATACTTTAAGATCTGATACTTCGTGACTTTATCTTTAATCGACCATGCCACATTCTTTAAAATGATTACAATTTCATTGACTTTCCTATATTAATGATCAATGAAACATTCTAGGTTCCAACATTGTCAAAGGATGTCCGGTTCGGCTAGTAAGTCGAACGTTTCCCGCGTCCGTCGTTAGATGGCTGTACTTATCCTTCGAACCCCTACCATCCCCAATAACGACCATCCCTCCTGTGAACAGCTGTTCTGCGCCGCCATGGCGCACGCGACTTCGTGGCATCAAAAACGCTCTCGACGTTTTCGACCTTACCGGTTCGCCACGGTGTTTACGTATTCCGCATTGTTACATTTCGCGTCGCATTCCCGGTCGTAGAACGGTTTTCGCGTAGAATGAGTGCGGGAAATAAGTGTTCGTGTGTTGTGTCAGAGTGAGAACTGCAAGCTTTTCCATTCGCGAGGTCCACCGGTTCGACCGTCACATCTGAGAGGTAAGTGACGCATTACCATTTGATGTTGCTTTCACCCGAATACATATATATATATATATATATATATATATATATATATAT
>CAJDYZ010012023.1:23274-39379 GCA_903986555.1 Heterotrigona itama
ATTCCAGCGAAAACTAAAGACACTGTACTCTGCCATTTTCTAATGATTCAGAAATCTCCGTTTATACGTACTATGAGGGATCGTTGTCACATTCAAGCGACACAAGCTTGTTTATACGTAATTCTATTCAGAATGAGATTAAACAACAAATACTACGACGTTTCGTTAAATATCTATCGTTATCAATGCTATGAAAAAGAAAAGAAAGTTGATCGATATTAAAGATGGGTATAACGGAGGGAACGAAAGATAGATGTAACGGAGATCTCTAAGATTACACGGATGAAAAGAATGAAACAGATTTTCACGAGGGGAAAGGAAAATAACACGTTTAAATTCTTTCCTTCGTGACGGTGGAAAAAAAATGGAATTCCAGCAAATCGTCGATTAATTAAACAGTCAGGAATGCGGTGGTTACGTATGCTCTCGTTTCCAACGGATATTTGTGGTCGTGAACCAAAAGACTTCACATGCCCCACGTAAATGCGGTCGGCCAATTAGTACGCTATTTTCGGCGAGATTATCTCGAATCGATATATTATAATTATCTCCTGCTCGCATAATCGTATTTTTCATAAAGCGATAGATATGTCACACGGAATACGTAAAATCTAGATAAATCGTTCGTGTCATTCGTGATTTTCCATTTTATTATTTATTTAGCTGCCGTTTATCTAATCTATAAAAAGTCGACTATTTCGTTATGAAACTCGAATCTTCTATTTTAAGTTGAAAAATTTTCAGCTCGCAACTTTGAATTCAAAAACGTGCCTAAATCAACGAAGAAAAATTGAAAATATTCATGTGTATCAATAGATTGCAGATTTCTGCAGAGATTAATATTATCATGAATGCAATTGTCATTTATATGTTCTCGTTTGCTACGTATTTTTCTAGCTTCGCATGTCGGGCAAGTGCGTAAAAATCCGCCGTTCATTTATCAACGTACGAACGTAAATTTGTACCAAAAGGTAGCAACGAGCAATTCAACGCCTAAAACTCGCTCGATGTCGAACCGCGGCCGCGAAACAACACCACGATGTGACGACGAAAATTAAAACACGGCAATCTTCGACGAATTTTTTTTCTTTTTTCCTTTCTGCGCCAGTGAAAAGTATCGCGACCGAAATATCCGAAATGTCGTTTCGACACGCCGATAATATCGCGTCACCGTTGGAAAAAGAAAAAAAAAAAATGAAATTCACGCGGGCACCGCGAGCGATTTCAAGCATGCCCTTTTAATATCGCGGGAAATCGGATTATCGAGGTTTTCGCGTGGCTGTCAAACAACGCGCCGATATCGCTGCGCAAATTCCTTTCTGGCCTTCGGAAACTTTCCAACGAACGATGATGGCAGTTGGCTGGTCGGGAAAGCCGGGAAAGCCGGAACTAGCCTCGCTCTTGCGACTCGTAAGTTTCGAAGCTGCATCGATCGATGTATCGATAATTTCGGGGGCTCGAGCCTGCAGGCGCGCGCTTTCCCTTCCCACCTCCCTTCCTTCCTCCCCGCCTATTATCGGCTACGCCGGAAAAACGATAGCGCGCCACCATTAACGCCACTGATAACGGTTATTTAAGACACTTTCCACTTTCGGCTTTTGTTCGACGGGTAAGAAAAAGTTTCGAATAGAAATCAATTGGAAATCGCGACGTACGCGCCGGGAGAACTAGCTGGCGATAGTAACCGCTGAAATACGACTGTCGACGTTTTTCTGCGAGACAGAGCTGCTTATTAGACTGGAACAAATGAAAATACATTATCCGCTTCGCATTCTTCCTTTCGACTTCATCTCTCTACCTTTTCTTCCTCAACTGCGCTCTCATCTTCTTTTTTTCCTTTTTTTGAACGGAGGTCTGAGCAAGCGTCATAGATCAAACAAATGTATCGGTTGTCGATATGGTCGATAACGTATCGTCGCTCCGAATGTCTTGAACATTCGTAACGCTTACGCGGGCACTCGCATGCATTTTGAGAAAAGGTGTGCGCGTTCCGAGCACTTCGCTGCGCTACACCATCACGTCGAGGGAGAACGCACCTGCACACCATGCACTCTAGCGTTATGAAAGTGTCGTTTTCTCCAAGTTGCGTGGCACAGTAGTAGATCACGGACAACGAGAAGCCGATAGTTTTTCGACTATTCGAGTCTTGTATTCGAGTCACGCGTGATATCACTAGTGAAGCTGCGAATGAAAAATGGCTCTTCGGATGTCAGTCAATGGACCTTTGTCCGATCTAAAGAAGAAACGACAACTTCTCGTACGTACTCGTAAATTCTAAACATTCGAAACTGTCATTTATACTCAGAATATATCTCCACAACTCAAATTCTACGTTGATGGTACATTGGGATGCTCAGTGGTTGTTCCATCTAACAGGTAACAAACCCTTTGCAAGCCCAACTTCGATAATTAGACGAAAATCGGTACTTTCCATGCAACAGAGCTTAGAGCAAGAACCTAAGCAACAACTTGGATATTAATCTGTATCGCAAGAACGCCGGCGTGCTGCCGGATAAGATTGAATATGTTAAACCACCCCATTCGCGACGCTGTACTTAACATCCACCCGCAAGTAATTCCTCCTCTTACATGCAACGTTGCATACAAACAGATATTGCGCTTTGAAAACGGAGAACGTTCTTCCGGGGAGCGGAGAATTTCAATTTAGATATTCTGTTGAAATCAAACTTTTCAAATTCTAATGCCTTAATTGTATAAACTTGAAGCTTTTGTACTTCCAGATTTAAAAAAAAAAACATTTCTAATCGCCAGCATAACATATTGACCATGGTATATATTTTAATGGGCATCGAGTAATTTTCACAGAGAAGTTTATTCTAGATGAAACTTGGTCCCTTGGTCGAGTAGTATTGATTTGAACTAGCAGCCAATCATCGTACTTCTTCAACCTAATTCTCTGAATATTAAATAAATATATCCTCGAACTGTATCTGAACATGTGATCAAATCCTTACGAAAAGTGACAAGTGTTTTGCAATGCTTTCTCGACGAACTCGGTCTAGAACCATACTTTTTAGAAAATAATATTGATTACGTCAAATTTGATGGCTGAAAGATATCATTCAATAGCAGTTTTTCGGTCAACAATAAAATTCTGAATAATTTTACTCGTTGCTTGTCCAATTGCGCAAACAATTTCGCCAACCACCGAAGAAACTCGGGATTTTCATTCTTTCGTTCTTGTATGTAACAGCCACGTGCAGAGAGCTATTCATTTCTTAATTTCACAATTCCGCGAGTCGATCGCATTCGGCGAGCGATAATACTTAAAAACAGCCCCGACAAAGGAACACCTGCGCTCGTTCGCAGCGAGAGAGGGTCCATCGAAACTCGAGATCTCGATGCAGAGCGAAGCAATTTGCCAGCGGCGGCAACGACGACGACGACGAGCGCACAGAGCGGATGGCGCAGGTGCGGCGTGCCGCAACGCGCCGGCTTGAATTAATCACCCTGATAAATAATAATAAGTGGCGGCATTCTCGCGCCTAGTTCGTCCGTTATTAATACGCAATTCATATTAAACGAACCCTTTGCTCAACCATAACGACGCGAGAGAGCGTCCGAACGATTCCCTGCTGAGTTCTAACTAGGCGGACACGACGACGCCCTTTCCTCGCTCGTCAAATCCGCTCGCGTACACCTCTCACCCGACCGCAAACTCGCTGCCACCCGCTGCAAGTATCGCGCGTGTTTCATAGTTAATGTCTCGTAATTAATCGATGGGCTGATAGCACGAGCTATATCGCCGTCGTGGGACGAGAAAATGGCCGACCCGTTACTGCCTATGCCTGTGAATTTTGCGCATCTTTCCTCCGAATAATATCAAGCACAAAATGCCAAAAATACTTCGTAGCGTCGAATGGTAATTATCAGATTACGAATATTTGCTTTGTATTTTTTTTCCCCTTTATGATGGAGAGAAAGTGATTTCAATGCTACTCAATGTTATAGTACGTTGGACATTTTTATATAGGCGTTTTCGCGTCGACATTATAATAATTTACCGTAACTTATGATGTAACGTACTAGCGACGACGCGAGAGAAATTTGAGATTATTAGTCTACGTAGTGTATTTTTTAAATTCATTGTTCTCGATGATTCCAATTATCACAGCGTCCAGTCAAAATTCTCTGACGTACGCGTGAACGAAATTCAAGACAAAAATTTGCGATGAAAGTTTCAAACATCTTTGAATTGCCCCGTGCTAAAAACGCTAGAAACTACCGTCACGATTTACCCTTTCAATCGCGCGTTCATAAATTTCCCCGGAAACGAACCGCCATCGATTCGAGCGGTATCTATCGGAGCGTTTCCACGCCAACGCAACGAGACGATCCCGACGCCCGGCAAAAACCTTGGATCGTAGATGATAAATCATCGCTCGATAAATCGTAAGAATCGATATTGGCGTGGAATTTATCGCGGTGTTGGAATCGGCCACAGATCGACCGTGAAATCGGTCAAATCGTGCGGAGTCTCTCTCTCTCTCTCTCTCTCTCTTTTCGGTAACCGCGAAATTGCGGTGCTCGACGCGACAGTAGGTTTCTAACGCGGTGAGAAAAATCAGCCGACATTGCCGGAGATTTCGTCGGCTCGTAAAATGATTATGCAAAACATCTAGCGTCTAGCTAGGCGGGTGCACGCGGGAAAGGGCGCTTTAATTTGGCGGCATTGTCGGGCCCCGGGAAAATTAAAAGCTTATCTCTCGCCCAGGTCCTCGGGCTCGGGCGTTGCTCGCAGAAGCGAATACGCTCGGCGCCTGAGCCCCAACGCCATTGTCTCGCCGAGGAATTATTATCAACACCGGCGACGATGTTGTTGGATAGTAATTGCTTGAACGTTGATTCCGCGCCATTGTTTGTTCGTCAGAGCGCGGAGCTGCCTTCTACCCCCCGCTGCCAGCCGTTGCGTGTTCTTTCGTCGTTTCCACGAAAACACAGACCACTGCGATCGGGTCCGTTAATCTTGAAATCGATATCCCGGTACCGAGACGGAAAACTGGCAGCGCCTGATCAGCGAGCATCACCACCGCGCGGCTGCAATGTCTTGACGAAAAATACAGAACAGAAAAAAATACAAGGTGCGGATACTCCCTCTCTCTCTGTCAACGTACAAATATTTTCAGCCAACGAGAGAAAGAGGGAACGAAATTTAGACTTCCGACAGAGTGCATGATGGCTTTAAACCGGACCATGATGGTCGGCCGAGTACGACGAGACCGAACACGTAACGAGTTAACGAAGATAAAAGGCAGCGAACAGGAACGCTACTATTTTTTCCCCTCGACTCGCGCCGACAATGGACTGGAATTAAAGCGAAGCACCAGCCTGGCATAATTGTTTTACGACCGGATAAAATTCACGGACGTCTCTGCGGTACGTGTATCATATGTTTTCTTTCGAGACAGAGGTTTCCAGCGAAATCTCAATCCCGTCCAGTATGTCCTTACAAGCGTACAAAAACACTAATCGCGAGAAATACCTCTTCAAGTATAACGCGCTCTAGTTATGATTTGTAAAAGCTCTTTCATGTTCTCGTAATTTTTTTCCTTTTTTTTTTTTCTTGTGAAAGAGGTACTTTTATGTGTCTTGTACAAAACGTTTAAAAATTTTATTAACACTGTAACGAGAGACGAATATCGTAAATACCATATTACGTCACATTCGTTTTCAAATTTGTTTCAAACTTGATCAGTATAATCGTGTTAATCGAGTCTCGTATTATAGTGTTAATAAACTCTCAAAATGCGTATAAAGGTTGTACAAATGTTCGAATACTTTTGTCTAGTTTCTCCGATCGAATCGAACAATTTATTCAGAATGTAAGACTACACTAAACCGAGATTTTATTCATTTAACTGATTAAAATTGATAGTATTCAATTGATAGTATTTTTCCTCATGAAAACAGATGCTCGCAAAACTTGGTCGCAATGCACATTGAAAGCGCGTTACCACGTTGGCTGTGACTTACCATGAGAGACCAAAATCTACGTTCTACCGGGAAGATTATTCTTCGATTCAACTTTCTGCCGTAAGTATTCGCTACATTATTGCAGTTGAACGATCCATTTATCGCGCTGAATCGCGCGAAGATTACTGCTCGCGAACTGTGATTCTTTAACGATGCCACGCCGCGTGTGTCTGACTAGAAACGCCCTATATCCCTTACATCTGACTCCAACTCCCATTCCTCGAGAAACTATTATTTCTGCTTTAATTATACGTTCAATTCCGTTTAATTACAAGTTCGGATATATGGATAATATATCATGATTAACTTGGGAAAGTCAACTGCTCGAGATTTTTAGTGCAAATAGCCGACCGACTCTGTCGTTCTATACCAAAGTTAAAACTTTGTTATTCTCGCACGTTCACGCGCTCATGCAATTTCATTCCGCTTCACTTTCTAATTATTCCCAACTATTTAACTATTGTTACAAACTTTCCCAACAAATTTATTTATAATCCAGCATCTTGCGCAGGTGTACTTTCACAAATAAATACGAGGAAACAGAGAGAAAAGGATCGTTAAAAGACAAACTTAGGATCCAATCACTACATAGAGACCCTGTTTTTCTTTCTGTCCTATTTGTACATTTGCCCCAATATCATATTTCTAACAATGAAAACAGAGAACCAAAAGATCGTGAACAAAAAGAAAATCCAATTATCATACAAAAACTTTCTCCCTACCTATCATCTACCGTTCATTCTCGCCACGTAAATCTCATTCACGGAAAACAATCGCATCCACTTAATCATACACGCTGAATGCCACCCTTGCAACAGGGGACACAATGGCAATCACTCGACTGTCGCCTTCGACGCGGTCACTCGCACCAACGTGGCCACGTAAATCATTCCTTCGGAATAACAAAATAACCAAGCAAAACTCACGCGCGGTTCGTCGTAAATTGACCAAAACCTCGAGATTTGACCGACACGCTCGTCATCAAGATTTACGAGTAGGACCCAGCGAGTATCACGGTTCGAGGTTCGAGTCTCTCCCTCCCTCGTAATGACACAGTGTCGCGGCGGTGAAGTTAACGTTAATGGAGAGAAGGAGTGTACCGGAGTAAAATGTGTCCGAAGTTTGGACGTCAGCGTGGGTGGCTTTAAGAAGTTGGCGCTGCCGCGACTCGACATTCCGTCGGGATACGATCCATTGTACGCGAGTGGAAACGGGAGGGGAGGGACCGACTGATCCGTCGGATGAAGCTGAAACGGATGCCGCGAAACGGAGCAGAAGCAGAACAAGGAGACGAAGAACGCGGAGAGGAACGCGCTAGCGTGTGTGCGCGTGTATAGGTTTTCGTCGCTGACAACTTCTCTTCCGAGGGCGGGATTTCGCGGTGCAAGTATATTGGCTTAGTTTCCGACTGACGTGCTTGGATACACGGGTTAAATATATTCGCGGACATCTTCGTCGAGAGGCAACGACACCTCCGGCTACGTTTCGCGCGTTCCCCCGGAAACTTGCAGCTCGTCGAGCGAAACGTCCTCGCGGACAAGTTCCGTGTTTTCCTGCGGAGATTCGAAAGAACTCGTTTTGCTTTCCGGGAAGTTACCACCGTTTTCTAGAGAATGCTAACCTCACTCGAAGTAACGTAAATTTAGAGAAGCATGATAGAATTTTGTAAATTCTGAAAGAAGAAGCGACTCGGAAGATCTACTGTCTTTGGAGTTGTTTTCTGTCCCATGTTTGGCGTGAAAATTTTTAAAGAAAAATGCGTCGCGAAAGAGATGATCATTTTGAAAAAGAGGAAGAACCTTGTTCTAATTTCTGCAGTCTCGGAACTAAGAGAGAAAAAAACAAGTTTCGAAGTTTGAATTGGATTCAACTATAGCTACTGAAAGGTACTCAATTTCGCCAAAAAAAAAAAACCAAAGAACAACGCAGCTGAGAATTTTTAAACGCCCCACGTTTCCACCAAATGGAAACATCCTACATTTCGGCTGCATTAAAAATTAGACGGATTTGACGCTAAAAAGAGGGACGCGAACTCTGTCCGCGAGAAGTGTTAAAAATTTCACCGGGCTACGGCATTCTGTATGCACAAGGTTTGACGCGGTTCCCACGGAGGAACGTGCATCAGCTGCTTGCCACTGCTAATTTCCTTCCTGTTCCCTTCGACTGTCAGACAGACGTACGCTCATTGATCTGAGTAAGATTGAAATGCTTTTCCTGTTAGATCATATCAAACCTCGTTCAATTAGCCCGTATGCCATGTTCATCGTTTCCTGATCGTTCTCCCCCAACGAATTCTATTTTTGCTCAAAAGCGAGATAGAATCTTGTCGAAACGATCATACTCTCACGAACATGATATATCACAAGGTAAAATTACTTGCTGCATAGTACTTACCACGAAAATTCAGTACACCGAATTTTGTATCAACCTCGTATTGCTACTGTTCTCGTTGAAATCAAAGTTCTTTCCACAGACGTGTTTCAACAGATTAAACTCAATCTCCCATTTAAAAGATTAAATTTTACTCTTTAGCGTAGAGTAGCTGCCAAAAGTTTCCAAACAGAGTAAAATTATTCCGATCTAGATTGTTCTTGTCTCTCGCAAAAGTGATATTTCCTTGTAAATTATATCATAGTAAATTACAACACAATAAATAAATACAATATAATATTACGTTATGTTATATTCCAAAATTATACAATAAAATACTGCATTCTATAAGACGCAATGCGTGTTTCTCAACTTCGGAAATTCCAACGATAAAATAGAATTACCCCTTGGTTTACTTCAGGCAGTCGTAGGAAATACGCATCAATTGCTACTTCATCTCTCTTTCGCTTTCGTAGTTACCTCAGCCTCGACGAGGTAACTAATCAGGAAATAATGAATCATCTGGCCAGGGGTAACAAGAAAACGAAAGGAGAATCTCGCGCGAGAAGGTGGTGAACTCGAATATCGTTAACGCGAGAGTGTATGTACGGTTTGCGGGAAGTTATGTGGCAACGAACGCAGACGCTGTGTTTGTAAAACTTTTAACGCAACACCGCAAGAGCAGCACAGACCGTACTCCGGTTATACAAACCTTTAATCCAGCCGCCGACTGAGACGCATCCGGCTGCGCGAAAACGCAGTCCGGAATATACATATTTAATAACGGAAATGCATAACAATGAGCACGCTTCTAGACACCGAGCGTGCTTCTTCGCTCTTCTCTCGCGTACACGGACACCCCCACTCTCTGTTTCACCTTTTCGCGACTTGATCCTGCATCGCGTAAATTACTTCCCTCCTGCAGAGACGAGAACCAACCCTTTGAACGCCATCTTACATCCATGGGTTTCCCTCTTGTCGTTCGAGTGTCAACACGTCTCGTAGCAGCGAATCAAACGTACAAAGGGAAGGGAACACGACGATACGTGAGCTTGAAGAGAAGAGGAGGATTAGATTAGGGATTAGAAGGAGAACGATCTCTGTAGAAATAATTTCAGGGAAATCCAGAAAGGTTATATATTTTTGTAAGCATAGCACAGTAGAGTTCACAATCTAGTGAGCTTGCGGAATGTGCACATCGATGATCGATAGATTAGAGTTTTTCTATGTTCACAATGTACGTCATTACTATAATATCTAACAGCAGATATTTATGCAATTTTACGTTTTTGCAAACGTAACTGAAAAAGTGGAACCTACCTGAAAGTCTATCTTCTTGACTTATACTACTTATTAATGGTATTTAGTAAATGAATGAAATTTAGATTGCACTACTTTGTATTACCAAACACTTCAACTTCGAGTGAATTTTAAACAGAAAATTCAATAGTCGAGCATCTGCTCTAGCTAACTTTTCCAAATTCTCCAGAAATAATTACTCTCCGATTGATTTTCGTAGAATAAACTTTCATGAAAAGAGGCTAACTCAATCCAGCCACCGTTCTTCAAGAATCATTCAAAAAATCTCGATTGCAATTCACAGTCGTGGTGATCGATAATTCAAGATAATGCACGGAGAATTCGGCGAAAAATGTGTAGAATGTCGGTCAGTGAGTCGATATGAATGTTTAATCGGGAAATAGAACGTTTCGATGTTCATTATTGAGCGAGATAAAAGTGTAGAGAAGCAGAGGGAAACTAGGTGACTTGAGAAACTGTACAGAGGACCATTAACAAGCGAATTGGAAAGATCGCCACGTCTATGATCAACGATTCCGTGTGTTCCCTAATCGATGAAATGTGGTAAGTGGTTCGCGATGAACGATTAACGTTGTCAAACGAGAACCTCAGGCAGAGTGACTGATTTCGTCTGCGTTCTTCTGGCATGGTTCTAATGACAACATCGTTAAACATTCAAATTTGAAGCCAACGTTAAAGTAGAGTTCCTCTTAAACAATCCCTGTCCAATCGTGCAATGAATAATCGATTGATTTGAAAGTTTCAAGACAAAAGAACACTCAGTATAGAAGTTCTCATTTATTATTTAGAAACACGTTCAAAATTGAAATTTCCTTTGCGACAAATGTGAATATGCGTGTACGAAATCAATAGTGCACAAATATCTTCTCTTTAAATGAATCGAGCAGGATGTTCAAAATTCAATTTAGAAAATTCCTAGCTGAATCCAAGGATTTTTACGTTCTAGAAAACACTCGTTTTATAGAATATTACAGGAAAATAAAATACTTTGTTTTCTTTTTCACGTGTGTGTGTGTGTGTGTGTATTCTGCTAAATGTGTCTTCCAAATTTCGTTTCGACTCCGTTCGAAAACGAACAAATTTTGTTCATTTATTTCTGTACGTAGAATAACTTCCTATCCAAACCAGAATTAATCAAATATTCTTCTCAATAGTCGGTTGTACCACTATTTCAAAGACACTTTACACATGTTCGAAAACCGGTTGAAGAGTGCTTATATTCATAATAACTGCGAACAAATCACAAAGAAAAATGTTCTTCAAGCTCTCTAACAACGATCAATATGATCAATATTTGGTCGAAAATTCGCAGCTAACGATCAACTATCTGTCCTAGATCGATCACTTTATCCGAGGTTTATTTTAGTAAGTTCGGATCACTTCAGCTCTCGATAGAAATTTCCCAGGAATTTCCATTACCGGTCGGACCTGATTTCGTGCCTGGCATAACATTCCCGACAGCGGTGCGTTGTTTCGCGTTAACTCGCCACACGCCGCTAAACTTTTCTCCGAGCCAATAATGGGAAATAGAATTCGAACGGTGCGCTTCAAACATACCCGGAGAGAGCTTCCACTAGCCAAGCGCCGTCACCTTAAAATAACGAGTCGATTTACTCATTCTTCCGTGATGACAACATTTCTGCCAAAATTCACAGGCGCGAATACCGGCGATGGAATCGATCGCGATCGACCCCACCGCCGTTGAAATGCTCTTTCCCTCGCTTCACGAAACGATTCCTTAACCGTGAAAATCGTTCGTCGACGTCGAGGAAAATTCGTTGAGCAGCCTCCTCTGCCCAGGAGTTTCATCAAGGTATCGCGCGAACGTAGTCTACGTAGCGTCGTGGTGTGTTGACGAGACAATAATGTTAATCGTTAACTCTGTGAAATTGCCGTGTGACACTCTGCACCGTGCTTTCAATGAATTTGCATAAGTCCTATGAGTGGAGTGGACTGTTTCTGGAAGGGTAGAAGCGCGACGTTTTATTCGTCGGGGTTTGGAATCTTTGGATTTTTCAAACGCGTACACTTGCCGCTCGAACGTCCAGCTTTCTATCCTTAACTTCTACTTTTAGTATTCCTTTTTTTTTTTTTTTTTATTTTAACTGCAAATTATTTCAAAACTCGCGAAATTTACAGCTAGATTGCATAATTTTTGCAATTTTTGTAAACGTGCGATTCTATAATACAATTCATAAATTCCGTGTATTTCATTAACTTTACAGATTCCTTGTTGCACACGATACAAACTATTGTTCAAGTTTTTCTCGTTTTCAAACGTACATGGATTTCTACCAAAGATCCCTTCCATTATATACGGAAGAAATATTGCGTTCATTTGGCCACTGTGCGAACGATTTTTCCCCCAAGCGGAAAATCATTCAAAATTGATAAACATGCGATTAATCAAAATCCGATGGTGCATTGTTCTTATTTAACGAATCCACCATCGGAACATTGTTAATATTCAGAACCGTAATGAGGACACACATTCATGCTTCAATCAACATAGCGTATTGTTCAAAACGCTTAGGGAATCACGTTCCCAGATAATTGTGAGGATCGAATCGAATATTAGAGAGACCGCACATATCGCTCGTGCACAGCCTCTACGTACCACTGCCTCTTTATAAACTCATTAAGGCCAACGTACAAAAAGCATCGTCGGTTCTTCGAATACCAGACTTCGTTCCATATGACACGATCAATCGTCGAGGAAATGACGAGCGAATGGAAATCTATTCACTGAGACGATCGTCTCCGGATCGTTCCAATGCTAGACCGTAGAGCCAACTACGTCTTGGCGCTTTTCTTGCAGTACAAGCACAGTTCATTTCGACGCGTTGTTCGAGCTGTAAATTAATATAGTCGAATTCTCCCAGTGGAAAATTAAAAGAACGAATAAACTGACTGCTAGAAAATTACCACGTCACTGACTGAAAAATTCAAAATTCAAAGTACATTACTGGAAGTAAATTTCTTAAAAAAATTCTCAGGAACACCGGCCTTGCGCAACCGGCTTTCTTTACTCGAGGTTAGCGAATTGAATTCGAAACGCCGCGTCGTTGAGTCTCACGATCCATTACATCCTCGTTAATTCTGTGCAGGAGGTGTCAGCCGCGAACGCGGACCAAAAACCTCATCGGGCCTCCGGTACTGGGGCAGAAATCTCGTTTACATTTGTCACGGGGGAGGATGGCTTTGCGCTCGCCCTCTCACACGTGCCGTAAATACAAACGCGTGCGCGCGTGCTATCCGTGGGAAACACACCGATAACAGCGCGCACGTGCATAAATCAACAGCGTTAGCCGCTTCGCATTCGCTACTTCTTGCGTGGCCGATCTAGTTGCTCCGGCTATTCATGCTTTGAGACGCGATATTAAGGTTTCAATTAAACGCGACCGCCGCGTCAGACTTGGAAACTAATATGCCATCGAGTAACTCTGAAGGATTCAAAGAGGGCTCTGCCTGGATACGATGGTAGAGAGCGTCGCTGGATAGGCAACGACGACGACGACGACGACGACAGAAATCGTCGAGGATGCAACGTTTCCTCTTTCTCGCACGATCAACGACGTCGAGAGGAACTGATGTACAAGGGAACCGGGCATCGTGCGGCTTCGTGTCCTTTGAGACTACGTAAATACGCGCGCAGCCACTCGCGGAGGAACCGAAAGGGGTGGAACAACTGAGAAAGTAAGAGGCTGCGAAATTTCGGCCGTTTATACGTTTCGTAAGGGCTTGGTATTATTGAGATTGAGTCAGGCTTGCGAGCTTTAGAACTTTCGTTCAGATCAGCGAATTCGTCGTTATGGAAAAATTAAGGAAACGTTGTTCTGGAAATTGATCTGGAGGAAACGTTCGGATTAGCGGAGAGCGAACGGTCAAGAGTGATCGTGTGAATGGCGATAACTATTCGTACATACACTACGAACTTTTTGTGCAAATCCATGTTTTTACAAATCCGATTAATTGACTGAAATTTGTAATTAATTCGGATAAATTATTAATAAAAAGTACTAATTCCAGATAAATTTCTGTTTCTGTCCACGCGTGCGAGAAATTAAACAGATGGAACATAAGTAGAAATTTATTTCATCCGCCAAATACTACAATAGAATATATATATATATTATATTTTTTTCTGCATTTCGCGCGTTCTTCGCGATTTTTAATTTCCTATAAATGCAAAAAGAAAAAACTCAATCGTTCACTATACGTCAACCATAACATTCTTATTTCTTTTAACCATAAGATTACTCCGGTGTTTTTAATGGTAAAGAAATGAAAGAACATTTGAAATGAGAAATTTAATCGAAAACTGCGAAACAGTAGTTAAAAACACGGACGGCAACTTGTCAGCCACGCGACTGGAGCTAATTTCGAGATGTATTATCTGAAAATTTCGGACGATGAGAGTTTGAGAATACGTTTAACGGTCTATTATTTACCTGATCGTTTAAACACAAAGAAAAGAACATGGTGCTGGTAATAGTATCTTTATCTCTCTGTTTCTCTCTCTCTCTCTCTCTCTTTCTTCCATGTTGCTTTTGAAAACGTTTATATGGACAAAAGAAATATGTATCTATATATAGATATACGTGGAATCGGAGCATCATTTTTCCCGAGCGTCCATTGTGACAACGATCCGTTTAATATAATATTCCGTGGCACGAGACGACGGAGCAATTGAAAAGAGAATCGTGACAACGATGAAGTTTTAATGATATCCTCCGGCTTCCGGTTTCCACGTACCAGATTCTCCGTTTCAATCGATGCTGATGAAACGAAGAGAGAGAGAGAGAGAGAGAGAGAGAGAGAAAGAAGAATGAACTCGAAGATATCCAACTATTAGTTACATCGGATCGATCGCGATTTTGCACTGCTGCTTATATAATTTCGTCTTGCGAAATGTCCCAGCGCGAAAATGAAATGTGAAACGCATAAACACGAGTGCATTTCCAAAAGACTCTTCAACGGAGGAACAAAGTAACAACTATGCAAAGTACAGCGTCCTTTATTACTGTCTAAAGAAGATTCAGTCTGTATAATTCCATTGGCGATAAATGTATCGTTGGTTAGCCAGGAAAACATAATACGTGTGAAAAATCGGAAAGAAATGATAAGATAAATGTCACAGCTGCGTGATAAAATTGTACAAAAGAGGACACTTCGAATAAATTTCCCAGAAACTGCGTCACTGCTTCCAACGAGCCAACGTTGCATTAACTTTGTTTCGACAAATTTATACCACCGATAATTCTGTATTTTGATATCAGAACTGTGAAAGTAAATCTTGTCACGCATGCATCTTCAACATCGCGACTTTCGTCTAAATTTCAAGAAACTAAGAAATTCGTGACGTTACGATAAATTACTGCTTGGTCCTTCCACAGAGTCTGGAAACTTCCACAGAGTCTGGGAGCAACTTTCTTTCGAATCATCCACCGAAATCCACCCGGCGAAATACGGAGAAAGAGAGAAAGAGAGAGAGCGGAAGCGCATCGGCGCGACTAATCTGGAAACAAAGCGGCGGTTCGCGAAACAGAAATGGGAGGGTGAATCGGCCGCCTTCGCGGCGAATGGACTTTCCACGTTGACGTCGCAATTTCCTGCTGCATTATGCAGAATGCACACGCGCGTGCACCGCGCCACGCCGGAAGCGGCGCGGTAAATCGGGTCCCGAGGCCGGGCGATACATCGCGTACCTGTGTGTATGTACGCGCGGCCTCCTCTCTTTTAAACTTTTCCTTACCCTCCCAGTGTAAATAATACCGGCAAGGTGCTGCTGGCGCGAAATCGTAAAGTTCCGCCCGTGAGGGAGAAGCTGCGGTCTGCACGCCGGTTTTTTCCATCCCATCGTTCTCGTCGATCGATCCGTCGAACAGACGGAGCAACAGAGGAGGCAACGCGAGGAACGCATTTATTTTTCAAGGGCAAAATTTACGCGTGACGCCGCCACGTCGAGATGGGATCCGTGCTCATCGTCGAGCACGGCCCGTTATCGATTTAAAGCGGATGCCGACCAGCTAGCCGTTGATACGAATCCCCTCTAAATTCGACAGAAGACGGCGTCGTACGCGAAATATCCGACATGCGAACGACGAAGATTCCTCTAGCGCGCGTCGTTCGAATCGAGCGGAGATTTCGAATGAAACGAGACGAACAATCGTCTCGCGTGTCGAGCTTTCGAAGACAGAGAGAAGGACGAATTGTGTCGAGATTTATTATCGACTAAGTGAATGTTCATTATTCAGAAGCAGCTCGAATCGCAGCTGTTTATTCAATTAGAAGATTGAAGTGAATTTCAGAGGTGAACGTCGAAGATCAAGGAATCAAACCACCAGATTTGATAGAAAACAGGAACGAGATTCGCAGTGATCGTTTAAGCACGAAATCCGGCAGCGGAAGGGGTATAATC
>CAJDYZ010012023.1:87881-98691 GCA_903986555.1 Heterotrigona itama
GAAGCACGAGATAAAGGAACAAATGTTGCAGAATATTACGAACATTATATCCGATATAATGGCTTCTCTACGATTCACGGCTATCGTTCCGTTACTCACCCTCTTTTCAAACATCAACAGGAGAAGAAACTTCAAAAATGGCAGAGATAGAAGAACGAATATTACAGAATATTATAGAATATAACAGCTCCTCTGCGGTTCGTGTGTCGTTCTCGAATGAACGTACGACGTTTGTAATACGTTCGAAGTACGTACTGCGCCACAAGTCAACACGCGATAAGAGAACAACAAACGAGAGTGAGAGAAACAGGAAGATCGAGCCGTGAGAATCAAGGTAAATCTCGGGCAAGGGACGAATTTCGAAAACACAGTCGTTCCTCGCGTTGGAAATAAATTATTCCATGAATATCTCATTCGGCTCTTTTGAATGTAAACAGAGTTCTGCAGGTCGCGTGACGTACTACGCGCCGTGGTTCGCGATCTCGCGCTGATTGGGACTTTGGCCGTTCTTTCGCCCATCCCCTGCAACACGCGCTGCACCACGGCCATTTTTCCCCCGGCGAGTTGCGTTATTCTGGTACACAAAGCGCGGGGAACGTTGCTAAAAAGAGGTTAGTAGCTACCGGGGTGAATACCGATCCGTTCGTTCTCTTTAATCGCGGTCGCGGCCTGTAACGAAGCTTCTAGCCGGCCATTATACCCGCGACCGTACCTTTTCATATCTATTTTTCTTTTTCCTTGGCTTTTCCACTTCTCTTCTTTCGTTTCTTCCTTTCTTATCCTTTTCTTTTTTTTCTCTTTTTTCTTTCTCTCTCTTCCTGCTCTCCATTCGCACAATTGCAGAGAATGCAACGTCGGTTAGACCACGCGAGAAATTTTATTTCATCGTTTGCGTAATTCTCTGATGGTATATAATTAGATCGCGAGATTACCACAAGCCGTCTTGATGGCAGATGAAATTTAATATAGCGGAAATTTTGTTTTTCTTTCTTCTTTTTAATGATAAACAGATAAGCGTGTTCGATACTCAGGGTGCTAATCCTTCAGTTTCTATTTTTTTATCGAACATTCTGACGATACTTCAGTGGTGGTGAAAGCATACTATTGTCCAAATAGTGGGTATTAAAATTTATTGTATATGGCTAAAGTAAACCGATCACTGTATATAGTAGCTCATGAAAATACTCGAACCATGTATTATGCGACACGATCAATTTAATAATGTGCACAAAAATTGCAAGATATTTATTACAAACATACAATTTAATAAAAAATCAGAATATAGCATTAACACAAAGTAAGTATCAAGGATGATTTCAAAATAAATCCTTAAAAATGAGTCTCACTGCAGTACTAATAAAATTGAAAAATATTTTATATAGCACAGATAAGTTTCTAAAAGTATTCAAATACTTTCGTGAGCAACTGTATGGAGAGTTATAGCTAATTTATCTGGAAGGTAATGCGTATTTCTAAGGGTTGATGGTGCGTAGTAGTGAGAGTAGCACAAACGACCAAGTAAAGTGGCAAAACATGAGGAACATATCGTGCACACGCCATGTGTATTGTTCTAAGAAACGCTCGTTCCTCGCGACTTCTTATTTCCACCCTCTTAATACAACTTCAAATGCACTCGTGGCACTCGAGAATGCTACGTGTCCCTTATTTGTACAAGCGCTTCAATGGAAATCGAATTCAAGATCAAACACTCGCCACGTCTGAAAGGCTTGTCGCTCAACCCTAACGTATCAACGATTCTTTCACCCCCTTTACGCTGAGACGCATTAAAATCCATGAGATTAGTATCGCGTTACAGAAATTGTTATGCACCTCCGCTGAAAAGTTCATATAGGACATATCATATTTGTTTTCAAAAATGAAAAACTGAAGTAATTAGTTGCTTCATTTGATCATAAGATATTAATTTATATTTAATTACGAGATTTAGCAAGTCTCGTTTATTCGTTAGCTAGAATTCCGAGTTTTATTAAAAAAAAAAATTCATGATTTGTTTCAATCAAACTTTTTAACATATAAATATTGCGACAAAATAAATATTGATAAATATTGTTTTACAAATTACATATGGAATTCTATCAGAGAATTATATTAAAGAATATTAAGTGCTGTAAAATGTTTTGAATAAAAGTAGAATTGTAGAAAAGAGATAACTACACGAAGAGTGTAGTCCATATTGAACACTCGTTTGCTCTAGGACATACAGTTACATTACACATTATTTCTCCTCGTTTTATTTTTCAAAATTTTCTTCCAGTCGTCCCATTATACCTTTTTCTCGGCAGCTATCCAAATAAACCAACCAACGTGACACTGCCACGTTCCAAATATCTTTTACCAGTAAAAAAGAAAAAAAAAAAGAAAAAAACAAGGGGAACAGGTATTAATTAATTACAAAGTATTAGCAATTGAGTAGAATTAGAACGCGACCAAAATCGATCGTCATAATAATCAATCAACGGCTCGGCGATTTAAACCGCGCGCAGCCGAGCCCATTTACCGCTGCCAATAACACAGAATTCCCAGATGGTCATTCATTCAGCCCCTCCTAATCGCAATCAACGCAAATTGCCGCGATCAAACGGGCCGGCTCGCCTTCTGTCCGTTGCACAGCCATTGACACGCGAAGAATAAAGAGGACGACCCCCGGAGAGAGAGGTCGGTTTTCCGCGCGCATTTCCGGGTTAATGCAGCGTCGCAGCCTGGCTAAGAAAGGAAGAAAAATGCCAGCGTACCTTTTGTTCCCGGAGCTGCGCCTCGAGAACATCGGCAGTGTGCCCGACGGCCCGCATTTTCTCCAGCCGAGTTTCCATTCGCGCCAACCAGACCTCCACCTCGTTCCTTTTCGCCTCGTATCGCTGACTGTCGCCAAGCATCGCGTCCAACTCCGTCTTCCTCTGCATCATTTTCGAGTTCATCTCGTCCCAGTGCTCCCTCAGCTTCGTAACTGCAACAACACAATCGGACGGGCGTGCCGTTTTTAAATGATCCGCGTGCCCCTATCTTTCGCAATTTCTATTTCTACTTCTATTCCCATTCCTATCTCTACTCTTCCACCCGCGTGTCTTTCTAATTTTTCTTCTTCTTCTTTACCGTTCCGTATGAAAGTGACGAGATAAGACACCGACTGTCGAGTGAAGGGCCAAAGATTGCTTTCGTAGAGGCGAAGAATTTTCAGAGAATTAATTGTTCAGAAGGATTCGCTAAAAATATAAATTCCTTCCTCAGAACTTTCCAATACTTCTCTAAAAATTCTCCGAGATCTTAAATGTCCATCGAGAAAATTTCTTGGGATAAAGACACTTTCGTCGATATTTATTAGGAGATTAATTTTCAGATAAAAGTACAATTAACGAGAGGAAATTGGCACTCGAATGTCAGCAGTGACGTGGCGGAAAGTTGTTGCAAAATAGAGGAGGGAATTAATCGTTCGTGAATGACGATCAGGCGAAAGATGGGGCAGAAACACGGGGCTGTCTTTCGTACAGAATATACTCGTAGATAGTTGACACAGATAGTAAATGCTTTCCGCGACAGGTGATGATTTATGCGTTTAGTATTATCGCTGGTGGAGTGAAACATTCACCCGACAAGTAAGATACGATCGATTCAATTCGTTGTCAGTACAGCGGATTAACTTGTTCCGGCTTAACATCTCGGCCTCCGTAATTATCGAAGAAAAAGCTGATAACAAACCGGATAAATTCAATCTGTATCTCGTTAGAAATTCATTTCATTCCACAGTTCCTTTTACCATAAACCGAAAGTCCAATAATAGTGCCAAAGGTAAAGCGCGAGCAAAGCTACGGAGCTCGTTGTTATCATAACCAATCGGTATGCTTTTGAAACGGATCATTCGAAAAAGATCAAGCTCCGACTCCGGAATTAAACTTTCATTCTTCGTTCATTGACGTTCGTAACAAGGGTTGCATGAATAAATAAACCAATTCAAGCTTTCCAGGAATTGCTTTAATTAATCAACGAGAATTTCGTTACTCGGTCGATTCGAACGTTGAACAACAGTGATTCGAGATGAAGTCTGAAGTTTTTGGGCTGAAAGAATAATACGTAATTAAGCGAATTAAAAATCCGCATTGACAAGGGATTGGACCAGCTCTCAGACTTTTTTTTTAATAAAAAATGATATTGTAATAATTATATTCTGTATTTATAAAATAGCTGCACCGGAGTCTTCTCAGCATATTGCAATCTTAATTTAACCAGCTCTCTTCACGGTAGCCTAGATTACGAATTTACGGTTCCAACTAAAGAAGAAAGCCAAACGTTTTTAACTTCTACATGACTTGTACTAGTAAAAGAATTTTTGCAAAATGTTTCAGATTTATTCGCCACTAACTGAATTTTACAAAGAATTCTTGTCGTGGAAAATGAGACTATTTTATTCAAAAGCGTACAATTTCTACTTTTACGATACTTATGAATTTTGCACACTTAGAGTGATCAAACCTCTTGATATCTATGATAGAAGCAGCGGTTCTTAACCTGCGAAAAATGTCAACGCTATTTATCAATGCTACAAATAGTTTGGAATAATATCGATTGAATAAAATTATTTTCTTAATATGGCGTTTTTAAGTATACACTGATTATTATCGCCTTAACAAACAATAGGATAGGTATTACTTTGTTACGTGCAATTTTGTTTCCAAAATTAAGAGACTGTTGTTTTTGCACGCTGCATGCAAGTTACACGTCTATCTGTGTAATTAAGCATCCACAGGGTCGCATGATCGAACGTTGCTCGTTCTCCAGAGAGGGAAAGAGGGAGAGAGAGTTAAACGTCCCTGGCGTTGGGACGTTAAACTCGGGCGGCACACGCTGGAATTCAAGAGCAGCCGATTGTGTAGAGGCTCGTTAATCGAACGCGAGGAAGTGGGCCGCGTTGGCACGTGCCCGTTGTTTCAAGAAGCACTTCTCAGCCCGAGCCGAGTTCAATCCACGTTGAAATTCGCGCCAGACACGAGGAATCAGCTGGAAACTGTCCAAGCTGCAGCGAGAGGGCTTAAGCGAGAGGAAAGAACGCGCGACGGCTGGGAAAGCAGCTAGGCGCAAAAGCATTGGCAGCGTTTCAACAGATATCCGTAACAACAGAATTACCACGCGTGGACAGCTCTGCAGAACTGGGGACTCTATAGTGTACCTTTGATGATGCAACGCATGTGCAGGATGTTTCGCGACAGGGTGCCGGCGAACAGGACCGAGGCTAAAACGAAAACAACGTGTGATTGAGAGCAGCCACACCCTCTAGAAAATACTCCAGGATTAAACTGATGAAGTTAACGTGCGTGTAAAAGATGAAATTGTTTGGCTCGACATGTCTCGACATATCTGTATTGTACGAAATGATTTTGGACATCAGCACTCTCAGTATCGTGATTATATTGGTCAAATGTTTAATGATTTTTAAAATATGTACATATAGGTTACTGTACATATTTTGCAGGGATCACAAGATAATTAATTATACCAGATCTCGATATTCAACGAAGTCATCTCTCACACTTGCTTGGCTCGTTATACCCTGTATATTGATTTCTTACTAAATATGTTTGCAAGAAATAATTTACAATTTCTATACATTCCTAGACATTCTCAAATATCGAAACGTTTTAAACTTTAGAGAATACGCATAAACAATATACATAAAAGTTCCCCGTGGTATTCCTTCTATAATATTATACGATATTACGGGAAATGATATTCTTTTTTGCGATATCTTTGCGATGCTACTGGAATTTATGATGAATTTTTATCGTCGCTCTGTAAAAATTGTTTCCACGAATCTGTTGAAAAACGCCGCTTCGTGGGAAGATATATTAGATCCGATGTAATCTACGTGCACGATTAAATCGCGTAATAATATTCGAAAACAGCAAATCCAGTTACCTGTTACTATGCACGGGGAGAGACAAACGCGTAAGCACTCGAGGCGATTCGCAGTTTCATCCACGCTGTTACAGTTGCGTCCCGGTGTTTCCAGACAGTAGCACAATTTAGAATGATATAGAGATCCATATATTGTTGGAAATTAAAAAATACATATTGAAGTAGAAATAATTTCGCGGGGAATTTCAGCATTGCGTATGAAATATTTCGTGGGATATATTTTCATTGCAGCAAAAATCATTAACGCTATTGAAATTCTGATTAATCCAACGAAATAAACAATATTTCCATACTGGAACGATCATTCTCTTATTATCTTCTAATTATAACCCTCTCCGTTGCATTATATATTCCTAATTAGAGTCCCTAATTAAGGGAAGTCCCAGTGCGCAACAGCGCTTGTTGTTGTCTTTTGTGAATATATTACGTCTACTATGCGATATATTTTGAAATTTCATTAGCTAAGTATTATAATTACATTGATTAAGTTTAAAACTAACAATTGAATTAAAAGTATATAAATATATATATATATAAATTACAAGACAGTACATGTTGTATATAAAGATCAGAAAAATAAATTTCAATATTCAATGAAATCATCTATTTATCACGCTTAAAATGACTCTTCATGTTGTGACACTAATCTTTGACGATAAACATCATTTCATACATATTTTCAAACTGATTTCAAACTTCATCATTTCTACACATTTCAAGTAAAATACAATGTATAAAATGTGTGTATACATTAGAATACCTTCTACAATATTTAGCACGTAAAATAATTTTCTACCGAGGTTACATTACCTGAGCAAATGAATTTGTATAAAATTCCGCAGTCATAACAGTCGCGCCCGATTATACGAGTACTGCGTAAGAGAATTTCAAAAATAACTTCATAAATAGACAAAATTTTTCTACGCGTTCAGATACCTTCGCACACCACTCAGATGTAACAAATGCAAATTACAACCGAATTTTTATCCCGTATGTTTTCAACATTCCACATATTGGTGTAACATACTCTTCGCCGAGATCGATCACCGTGCTTCCGTTCGCCGTGCGTCGATACATCACCGCGGCTAATTTTCTCGCGCGGACAGCGAACAAAGAATTACGATCAGAGTGCATTCGCACGTAACCGGAAGCACATGCTACGCCAGCAGACTGATATAATCCGACAAGCCACGCATAGCGGGCTAATGTTGCAAAGTTAAGAGTGGAAGAACAGTAGTACAGAGAACGGGACGACTACGTGAGCCGTGGATCCCGGGACCGGAAGTGAAGTGGCTTGATCTATCACCCAAGCAGTCTCCAAAGGGATACCGAGTAAAAGACGAGGACGTTGTCTTCCAGCGGCTGCACTCGATGACTTATTACGAGAGCAATTCGCTCTCGTCGACCCTTACGCGACTCAGACGTGCCCGTGTGCCCTGCCCTTTTGAACTCGCGTCACAAGCGTGACAAGTGTTCGATGGGACGTTAAAGATGGCACGTACACCCTTCAGCCCCGGATGTACGAGGCGATCGACGTCGCGTGAACTTTCAGTCAACCTCTCGTCGTCGCGAATGCGACCTTTCAATTCCAACACTGTTAATCGAAGTGGTTTCTTTTTTTCCTTCTTCCAGGCGTATTTTGCAATTTTGTAATTAGACTGCGTGTTTTCTTCGCGTCTCAACAAGTTAACAAATTAATTAACAATTTTCGTCAATAATTAAATGGGAAGAGGTGGCCAAAATTGGATTTACGGATTAAACGGATGTTGTGCAACGTGTTAAATAGTTTAGATAGCCTTTTTACATTATTTCACTTTAAAGCTTCTAAGTTGAAATTATATTGAAACTAGAATTATACTACTAAATCGAAATTATATGAGTTGAAGGTTTGTATTTTTTTATGCTTTAAGTAACGCAACATTTCATTCGTAAACTTTTTCGATGAATTTACATTATTGAATTCCATCTTAATATCAAGCCTGTGGAAAGATTCGCTCAATATTCATCACTACGCCCGCCCTCCACCGAAATTCCATGATTTTACGAAATTTAAAGAAATTCAAATTAATATTTAGTATGATACGTATTATGATATAATACATATTATGAAACATTGTTTGACTCTTAATGGGCAAACTGCATAATCTAAACTGCATAAAATATGCAGAGGGTGTTAAACTTTCAATAATTTATCGCCCAGCAACGCATTCAGTCCATAATCAACAACGGGATTCAGTATTGCTATTTAAACGATTGCTCTCGAACTTCATTAACATCGCGCTTCCAATTAATTAATTTCATCAATCTACGCGGCATGACTACGCATGTTACATCATTCCACGTTAAATCGACAACATGTCATTAGGGACGTATATAAAATGACGAAAGTACTCGAGCCCCGTGGCATGTTACGCCTATAGCAGAGAATTCCATTGTAAATCAGTATCTATCTCGCAACTGGCCCGTGATTAAACCGACGCAAAAGTTATTGCGTATGGTAATTACCCTGTGCGTATACGTAATAAATTACCCGCGTCGCGTACAACGGGCAGTAATAAAGACGTTCGGATAACCAACATACGAAGCTAAATTACAGGTATACATTATCAACCGCGTTTAATCCAGGTAGAACGAGAACAGCAGCAACGTGTGTCAATCGAATCGTCGACCACCTCATATTCTCTGGAGCCGTGCGTGACCATAACTGACGATCGTGATATTCCCAACGCAGGCGAACGCAGTATTCAACGAACCGGCGTACGCGCGAACTTCGTATGTATAAACTACGACGATAACGCAACGCGCGTTTACACGAATCGAATTCTGCGCCCGTGCGCAACTGCCATCCGGAAATTCCACGCGAAATTCCATCAGGCGAACAAATCACCGTGCAGAATGCAAAGTAACGTTTCATTTATTGGAAAGCGTTGCTGTAACAAAGTGGCAAATTTATCGTCCGGTGGTTCGTAGTGAAAA
This sequence comes from Heterotrigona itama, assembly GCA_903986555.1. NCBI lineage: Eukaryota > Metazoa > Arthropoda > Insecta > Hymenoptera > Apidae > Heterotrigona > Heterotrigona itama. Next base: position 96,783 of record CAJDYZ010012023.1, read on the forward strand.
ATCAGATCGCTTCCTTGACACGTGTTTAAAGTTATTAGAGAGAGATATTATTGCGTAGAAAAATTATTATATTTATTGCGGCATTTATATTCTAGTCAAGTTTAGAATAGTTTAACGAAACGACTGATGTCTAACACTCTTGGGAAAATTCCAGAATTTTTCAAGATATATATGATACAAAATGTTCGCAATAGAACAGTCACAATAGATTAAACTTCCATTTTTATTTAAATTCCGTTTCTTTAACTGAACAAAGACGAACATTCGCGGTCTACTTATCGCACGACATACAAGCTTCATTAAAATTAACAATTTTGAAACTTGCGCCCTAAAAAGATACGAGTCAAAGTCGACAACTGAGGGAAAATGATTACTACTGCTAAAACTTAAATATCCTCTTTGCAAATCTTCTTTAAAAGAAAGAAAGAAAGAAAGAAAAATCCGCGAAGACATACGAAGATCGACGTAATAATCGCGGATATGCAAGAACCGTGTCAACGACCAAGGAGACAGGGATCGATGCAACGCGCGAGAAGCCAGTCGCGTATTCAGAACTTGCGGGGCTCTCCCTCTCGCGTGCCTTTTATTACCCAGATGCCTAATGCACCTCTATTAAATTCAGATGAACCGTTCTAATACATTCAAATTGGCGGGTTAGCGGCCTGCTGAAGCCGGCAGAGAGACATTCCGGATTGAAATCGGTGAAATAAAGGGCCAGACGAGGGGAGGAGAGGAGAAACACCGGTTTCACCGAGAGAGCGAACAGTTGGATAAAACGGAGAGGGATGGAACGCGAGAAGACTGGAACGAAAAGGGAGCATCCAGTTACTTTGGCGAAATGAAAATTGAAGTCGAGGAAAATCCCGTCTGAGCGCGTTATCTTGGCGCGATGGGAGACAAGGTTGGATCGGTTCGTTGCTCGATGCATCGTTTATCAAATAACCTACATACGTACGTACGCGTGGAATTTAATTGTAGGATTGTAATGTACCAGTTCGGATGAAAGGTCGATAAGCCGGGTTTATCCGAACGAAATTATCCGCTCTTGCTTTGACCACAACGCTTACGATCCCAGACGTCAGCGACGGTCAAGATTGGTCAAATGCGGTCGCAATTATCCTCGACAGCTTAAATAACCCCGATAAAATACGTCCCGGGTCTTATTAGGCTCTCCCGATGCCACCAGCAGAGAGGCGTGTTGTCACTATGCGAAAACTTAGACGGTGGCTAATGCTTTGGTTAATACGTTTTGGGAAAACGGACCCTAACGTAATTTTGACGCAAATTTTAGATGACCAGACGACGGATTTTCTTGCAAATTTATATTTATTCTTCTTTTTGTGAAAAAAACATGAGACGCACAGAGATTTATTTTTTCGCGTATTAAATATTAGAGCAGGTATCGTTGCTTTGAATATTTCATATATTTCTGTGTGCTACGTATCTTTTCAAATTTACAATTTAAGTGTCTAAAGACAAAAATTTGAAGCTCCGAAGTGACGAGCTGAATTTTACCAGTCGAAGATCAGCAACGTCGCCGAGATTCCGCATTAATAACAGAGGCTGAATGAACGCGGAATCGATAAAATTCGAAACTGTGTAATTCCGATCGATTAAAATTGAAACGTTTCAAAGATTCCCAGAAGTGTCACGCCCTCGATTAAATTACTCTGCAAGGGAGCGAAACAGTGAACAAATTAAACGCCATTCGGCTGGCTAGTTGGCCTGTCGTAAAGGGAGGAAACCCGCGGCGCAGAAATCGCCAAAGCAAAGAGAAATCGATCACGAAGATAAGACGATCAATCGAAAGCCACGCTCCTGCAGCTAGGTTAAACTCGGTAGCAACTTCGTTAAGCAGACTGCTCAAAAGATTCGCAGTAGCCTTTGGCAAGTGGATTACGTTCGAACG